>JABUQX010114259.1:0-15127 GCA_015478945.1 Trachelipus rathkii | reverse complement strand
ATCTTATGTTATATTCCTTTTTTTTTTTTTAGACTTTTAATTTAGTAGCTTCACCAAGAAAAATTGTTATAAATTTACTTTAGAAGCCTATATTCACGAGGACTCGTTTTGTAAAAACACTTCATTAAAGTAGCAGTGCTATTTCGATTACATTATATTATAATTGAATTAAGATGGATCTAGTAACCTAAATATATATTTTTATTCTTTTTCTTTTACAAAATTTGTCTTAAGGCTTAATTATAGCTATAATGAATATAATTTTGAAACGTTGTCACCACCCAAATTTCAGATAAAAATTGTGCTTTGCTACAGCTAACACTAGAAATGTATGAATTAAAAATATTATTAACATTGGTATCCCAACATCAAAAGCTTGATGTTGGCGACCAATGTTTTAATTATTATTTTATGCGATCATTTTATGTTTACTCTTAAGTCCAGATAACATTTAAATTCTGAAATTTGGGCGCTCTAGGAGAGGCGATTTCGATATGAAAGAAATTATATTCAATTAAAATCTTAATTAAGCTGAAGAAAATTTGTGAAAAGAAAAAGTAATAAAGAGTTATATCATTGAGGCTCTACTTAGATCAGTCTTAACTTCAATCTATAATATAATGTAATGCAATAGCACTCTCTTTATGAAATTGTTTTACAAACTAGTCCTGTGAATATAGGCTTCTAAATTAAATTTATAACAATTTTTCTTGGTGAAGCTACTTAAAGTCTAAAAAAAGATATAAAAATTATTATGGTAATAGTAGTGCAGGAGGTGTCACCCCAAATTTTATAAAATCACAGGAATATATACTCTTAAAAAATATATAAGAAGAAATAATGAAAAAACTAAAATTGCGATCGGTGCTTTGGCTAAGTTTACAGCCTCTCAAAGTTATAAAAATCCCATAGGATTTTCTTATACTTATATATATAATTATATTTATATATATACTATTATATACTACTATATATATATAATAATACTTATATTAATTTATATATATAAATATATATAGATATATATATAGTAATATTGATATATAATATATCATATAAATCACAGATTATTACTCTAAAAAAATATTATATAATGAAGCTTAAAATAAATGAAATGATTTTAAGTCCTTTAGGAAAAAGTTACAGCTCTCAAAGTTTGGGAGTTTTCCCATAGGATTTTCTATAAAAAAAATTTAGTGGCCCCTGCTTCATTTTAGGGCCCATCCTAGTCATTTATAAGATTTGTTAAGTATACATATATTTTCTCTTTGTCTATCCTAACATAACACATATCATAACCTGATCACTAAAGAGCCTGAAATTAGACCTAACCTTCATGATCAAAAATGAACAAGATATGGATTTTAACAACTTGCAGAAGCTGCTAACTTCTGTTCCTAAAGAGAGCGACCGATTTTCATTTCGATTAATTATTTTTTTTGTTTTAAAGGCAGTATATCTGTGATTTTTATAAAATTAGGGGGCATTACCCCCCTTCCACACTACTAGTTACCTTTATATTACTGTATATTATCTGATATTATATATATAAATATATATATATATATTATGTAATATATAATATATATATATATTATATATATATATATATATACTATATATATATAAAATACCGCATATAATATATATAATACTATATATATATATATATATATATAACTATATATTATATAATATATATAAATATAATATTATATATTATATATATATCTATTTAGATTATTACAGTGCGTATCCAGAAATTTTTTTCAGGGAGCGGCCAGGCAAAAAATCGTTTCATCAATATTATCATAGTATAATAGTATATATATATTATAGTATATATATATAATAATCTTATTAAATATAAAAATATGAAATAAATATATATATATAATAATATGAGTATATATATATATATATATAAATATATATATAAAGTGGAAGGACCAACTATTAAAATTCTAAGAAAAAAATTTGTATTATTTTTCTTATTATTTAAAAAAAAAAAAATTAACTTTAAAAAAAAAATTCCCCCATTACTTTTAAAAACAATTTTAAAAAAAAATTTTAACTTTAATCGCCGGGCATGAGATGTGAGCAAATACCAATAACATCTTCAGTTTATGTCAATTACGAATGATATGTAGAGTGAGAGCAAGTCCCAGAAGTCTTTCAGCTCCAATAGTATTTCTTAAGTTGCTTTTCAGAAGTCTTAATGTTGCAAAAAGCTTCTTCTACTTAAGCAGTAGGACACGGGTAAAATGCCAATATTTGCAAACAAGACTTAAATTATTGGAAATTGTGACTCGAACAAGAAACAAGCCGTCTATGCCTGTTTTTGGACAATCTGTGCTGTTATGCCATTTCAACTTCCATAAATCCCTTCTGCTTTTTTTAAAAAATCTTCTATTAGGCTCTTCGAGATCGTCCCTGTAAAATGTCTACACAATTCTTTTACTTTCTCATATGCCGTACATTATAAACCTGCTTCGGTATGACAAATTGCAGGAAAATTTAAAATCACCCATTAAAAACCTCGCTACAAATGCTGATATAAATCATCCAAATGGTATAAAAATGGATGCACATGCGATAATAAGTTTGGGTCGAATACATTTTTAAGCCGTTTTCGTTTTTGGAACTTTTAATATATTGAGTCTACAGCAATTTCAATACCCAGATCAAATCTGATACGCTGATACATTCTTCAAAATCGCTGAAAAGTCTAATGTTACATTTTCCTCTTGATGGCTCAAATTTACTTTTAAACTAAGACTTACGAGATTTGTTACCTGACAACACGAATTATATTAATTAGATCAGTCACCTCTGCACTTTATATATAAATCATAGGATTATCTCATCTAAATTATTATGAAATCATTAGGGGGCCATGCACCCCCTGGCTATGCCACTGTATATATATTATTATAAATATATATAGATAAATATATACTAATATATTATATATATAATATATATATATATATATATATATAATATATTATATATATATATATTACTATATTATAATATATTATATAAATTATATATATATATAATACATATAGGTTGATTGAAAAAAAACCATTGGTTTTTTCCTAAAAAAAAACAGTTTTTTTAAAACAAGACCGAAGGCCAAAATGTTTGTTTTTTTTGGTTTTTTTTTAATTACTTATTTTTCATTACTATCATCAAGTCTTATTAGGGTATTTAGCATTAAAAACAGTAAATACATATGTTAAAAAGGTATACAATATATAAAGTAGAGTTTATACTTAATAAAACTTATTAGTGCTCTAGTGATATATAATTACATTTCCACATGATCTGATATTATATGATAGATATATATATTAATAATATATATTAATATAATATATATATATATATATATATACTATATAATATATAATATACATAGTATACTATATATATATAATATATATAATATATATATATTCTTCATCTACCTTTTTTCTCCCAAGACGGTTGCGTAAGGTGCTAACAAGCATTCAGAAAAAAAGCAGCTAGAAAATATGACAAAAGTCTGAAAAGAAACCCAGCCTTAACCCCCCCCCCCTCTGTACCATAATGAGACTTCGTCGCAGTCAGAAAATCCACCCTATAGCTCACGGAACTCGCGACGGACCTCACTATGTAAAATTCGCCAGTTAGCGTTCATCCCTTCGACCCAGGTGGGCCACAACCATACCCCGTTCACAAAACCCCCATTCTCTTCTTAGCAATACTTCTTGGTACAGATAAAACCACATTTTCTCTCCTTTCAGACATTGTTTACTGACTCAATCCACTTTTTCTTCGATCTCCCAGCCGGTCGGTTTTCAACACACATCTGCTTAAAAACTGACTATCATTCATCTTTTCAATATCCAAACCATCTCAAAAATACTTTCAATTTATTTTCTCTCGTTTACCCCTTCCTTTCACACCACACAAACCTCTAATATGTTCATTCCCTCATTTTATAATTCTTCTCACACCTAGCATGCCCCTAAGATGGTCCATCTGAACACATTAACTTTAGATCTATACTCTTATTCCAGACCATCCATAATCTCACTACTATAACAATAACACAGGTAACAACATACCCTCATGTAAACCTAGCGCACTAAAGACTTAGTCCCCATTACATTTAATTGCACCAGCCACCTTCCTGTCATTCACAAATGTTTTCCTACTAAACTCTGCATCATCCGTTCCCTTCTCATCCAACATATACCCTAAATATTTAAACTCAGAACCAGCTTGTTCCAGCTGCTCACCATCTAACATAACTTCACACTAGGACTGTCCTCACTCTGTCCTCACTAACCTAACTCTTATCTACGTTACTTTCAAACCCCCTCCTTTTACCACCCTGCCAAATCTCTCTACCAATCCTCTCAAACTCTCAGGGATTCGCCACACAAAACAAATCATCCGCAGTATAATAGATAGGGGCACCCTCACTCATCTCCATCATTCTACACCATTTCCTTGTCACGCCCACCTTAAATTCTTTCATAACCCCAATCCATATACACAATTGAATAACCAAGGAGACATAAACACAACCCTGCCTCACTCCGCTATTTAATACTAAACCAATCACCTTTTGGACACCAGTTATTCTTACACACGCCTCACATTCGTCATACATTTTGATTCCATTCAAAGCCTATCACCAACACTATATATCACTAACCACCTGCCATAGACCTTCCCTATAACCCTATCATACCCCTGTTGCAATCCATAAAAACCTAAAAACAATTTATTCTTCCTCTCTCTCATTTTCTCTATTATTTGTCTCAATGTAAGATTTGATCCACACATCCTCTTACTACGCCTTAAACGCACCGTTCTTCCACCATAGTACCTTTCAGTCACTCGGCCACTCTTTCGACCACAAAACACCAGGCATATGTCTTCCCTACAACACTCAAGTAACTAAATACCCTATAATTCTACCCAGTTCCCTTTATCTCCCTTACCCTTATATAAAGCGACTATTTACTGCGCTCTCTCCAATCCCTCGGAACTAAACCCTCTATAAACGCTTTATACACAACTTCAAGATCCATCAATCACCATCTTGCCTCCGATCTTGATCACTTTCACCAGTAATTTCATCTTTACCTGCAGTTTACCATTCGTCAACTTTCTCACTTCTACCATTTCCATCCTTTGCTAATACCTCATCCCCAAAATATACCTATTCCTCTTGTACCATCAAACCCACCACACTGTCATTATCACCTCATCATTACTGCCAATATTATACAGATTTTCAATATGTCCTTTCCACACTCCCACTCACATTCCATTTCCATCAGTTACAAAAACACCCATCCCTACTCATTATTCTGAGCAGGATTCCCCTATATCTAATCTTAACTTTCGCCGCTCCTTCCAGAAGAATCTTCATATGTCCCTATTAGTCCCCATTCCATCTCCTTCCCAACTGTTCATTTACCTCTTTCTTTTCTCCTACGTATTGCATCTTTTAGCATTCCTTTTTTCCTCCTTATATAATTCCAAGCATCTTTTCTTTGAAACTTCATCATTTGCTTTTATACATTCAACCTCTTCTTTTTTTTACTTTAACCGCTTGCATCACCTCTCATTCCCCCACTCACTTTTATCATTCTACTCCTACTTAGCACACCACATACCTTCGTTGCACTCTAAACAATTGTTTCCTCATTTGCCCCCAATTTGTTCAGTTCAAACTTGTTCACATTCAACTGATTTACTGCGAGCATTCTTACATACTTATCCCTTATTGTCTTGGTCACTAAACTTCTCACTCTTATTTTACCAACTTCCTTCCGCATCACCTTCCTCTCCATCCAATCCCCACTAACTTAATGTAATAGAAAACAACATAATTATCTGATAATCCCATTCCTAAAACCCTCACTGATTTATAACATCCAACACAACTTCAACATCTCCTTCTTCAAAACAAAATCAATTTCATACTTTTCACTCGATACCATCTCTACTACAACACAAACTCTAGTATACTTAGGATACTCTTGGTTTAACAGAAGTGATTAACTTACACAACAATACCTCTCCGCCTCACAGAAATCAATTCACCTTCCTTACCATTCTCATTTTCTCCTACAGCCCCAAAAGCACCTGTTTATACCAATCCTTTTTTGCATCAATATATATATATATATATATTAGATATATATATATATATATATATACTATATAACATATATATAGTTATTATATAATATATACATATAATATATACTATATATCATTAAAAAGATTTATAACCTAAATATTTAGGCCTAGAAGCGTATTGTTACTACTGCTATAATTTAAACATCTTCAATATACATAAAAAGAGTAATTTTAAAAAAAACAAAAAAAACATTTTGTTAAAAAAAACGTGTTTTTTTCAAAAAACAACCAAAAGATAAAAAAAACCGTTTTCTCACAACCCCTATAACTAATATATTATACTTATAAACCTATATATATATATATTATATATATACTATATTATCAATTATAAATCATATATCCGAATATATGACCTACGAGACCATATATATACTACCTATATAGTAGATATATATATATCTATATTATATATACTATTTTATAATATAAAGGGAAAAGCTCACTAATATCCTGAATATAACTCATACTATATACATATACTATATATATATATTAAACATATATCATCTAACATATATATATATATATCAATCTCAACATACCCGTCATTTAAATTTAATACTAAGAACATATCTTAACCTCAATATGATTTCAATTTTACCAACCCTAATTTTTTAGTTGTTTAACTCACAACCAAAGTGTTTTTGTTCCACTTCAAAAATACAATATACTATTGACTATATATTATACTATCACCTTTATATACTACATCTACTATATATTATATTATAGATATTACTATTATAGTATATTATATTATATATATATATATATAAGTATTATATATAGTTATATAATATATATACTATATATAACTATACCACATCTTATAAATTATATATATATATTATTAGTTTTATATATCCTAATTCATAGACAGAGTGTACCCTGAACTCTCACAATTTTCCAGTTTACACAGAACCGGAATCAGCCCGGTTACATCACACAATAAAAAATTCCAAGCCGGAACCGGGGAACGTTTCTCAACGATCTGGAACTTTCCTTTATATCGTATGATAGATGAATATGTATAAGAAGCTAATAATATTTTTTATATACTGGTTGCATTGCATAAATGCGGGGTATGATTAGTACAACGGCCAACTCATGGAAGGTCATAGTGGAAAATTGCTATCATGAAGAGAATATTTTGGAAGTCATAAATTGTTAATAGTCTTTAAAATGGGAGAGTTCTGTATTTTCGGTTTGAAAACAGGGGAAACGCACAAAGAGAAGGGCAGCAATTAGATCCCAGAGCGTTGAAATAGAGGTGAGTTTTGAGAGATAGAGATGTTGTCTCCGACGAAAAAGATTTGGCCATATCAATGACCGCCATAATCAGCAGGAACGTTAGAAAATTGAATTTTATCTGCAATGAGCACACCCGGCCATTACACGGGAGTCCACAGAAGAGAAGGATTTCATAGAATTATTGCCCGATCTGCAACCAAAATATCTTATTCCTAGTAGAAAATATTTTGTAGAGGAAAATGTTACCAACTTCCTACAGGAAATTTGAGATCAGCAGTTTTCGAGAAAGTTATCTAAGGCTGATCATAATAATTACTTACATATATTATGTCCTAACTCACCATTCAAAACACTTTATTTCTTAAGCTTGCATCTGGGCTTACCAGCAGTTTGAAAAAAATGGACTGTGTAACTCCATTGCAAGTATTTCCCAGTTCTCTCATTCTGGAATTAAAATCACTTTGAGTTTTGAAATTACGATGAATAATTGGCAAAATTCGATATTCCTAAACAATCCCAACACGAGCATGGAAGCACTATCAACATTGAAAACTTGGAACTGATTACGCAGCGATACACACCGTTTCAATTCATACATCTTCAATTTTTAAAAACTGCCTTATTTTCTCAAAAAAACCAAGTGTTGATTAATTTAAGAAAAGATGTAAGGAATTAGTTTGCTTACAGCAGTTTCCTCAATCATCCCAGTTTTTGAGCTAATGTAAGAATTAACTTTAACAAGCTTAATACAAAGAGACTTTGGATCACATCTTGCAAGGCCCACTGTTACTGCCTAGTTCAAAGCATGTTAATACAAAATGGAAATAGCACATATTTGCGATTTAGAAAGATGAAGTTGGAAGAAGAACTCTGCATAGTTCATATATATAGAAACAATCATCACTTTTAAGCTTTTGATCTGACTAATTAAATGGCAATACTTGAAAACAGTCTAAGTTTTGTGGCACTATTTCTCGATGACTAGTTACGGAACTAATAATTCATTCTACATATCTGAGCTCGTCCCGGCGATATCTCTCTCAGACTCTGTAGGATGACACGAGCAGGAATTAAGTAAGAGCTGAAGAAGGGCACTTCAGAGTTTATTGATTTATGATATAAATGAAGAGAACCCGGATCAATAGCAAAATATCAAAACAAGATTAAATTGTTTCTACAATACTGTAAGTAAACCAAACAGAACAACGATACTAATTGACTTTTATTATCTGTAATGAAATCATAAAAGAATTTGAATAGAAAATTGATGCCTTCTACGTAATATGCAAATAATTCAGTGGTTCAGAATGGATAATAGTTAGTAGCAGTTACAGAACGAAGCGACTTCAGCATACGTCATTTCAAAACAAGCCATTTATCTACAATTAACTAGGATTTGCCCAATGTTAACCTCAAATCCATTCAGAGCATACGGCAACAAGATAAGTCATTACACGCAAAAGTATACTTAGTTTCTTTATAAGTTTGACAGAAGTTGAAAAGTGACAGCGAGTAGTTGAGTAGTAAAAAGAAAAAAAAAAAATCGATAGTTATGTACTCTAATATACATTATAAAATATAAAGAAAGAAATTGAATTTTTTATCTCTTTACCAGAGAAAATTGTTCGAATTTGCGAGGAAAAGAAAGAATTCTTTAATTGGTGCTGGTGACACAAAGCTAAAGTACACCAAAATATAGCAGTCACCTGAGCTCAAACGATTACTCTCTCTTCCAGTCTACTTCTCATATATTTAAGCAAAATATTTTAGAGTTATCAAAAGCAGGAAATATTTTTGGAGAAAAACGTATTTAAAATTTGCTCAGATACTGCGCAATGAACAGTTTATCTTTGACTCACCCAAAACAATTCAGGCAATATTTTAAAAGGTCTAAGGAAATTCATTACAGGAAAGTAATTCCGGTTCCACGAGCCGGAACCCGGAACAGGCAACAAAATGCGAACTTGTCAAATTCCAGCCGAATACTCTGCGCGTACACCTGACTAAAATTATATTAATATAACATTATTATCAATATACATGATAATATACGTCATATACGTAGAAGGTATATAACTAACTAAATATAGATATATATATTATATATAATTAAAATATTATTATATAATATATTATTCAAATATCGATTTAAGACCTTGTATCTATGTTAATCACTACTACTATATCATAACTCAACTCTACTAACCCATATACTATATATATTATACTATTTAAATTTAGTGTACTCATATATTATATACTACATTTATTATCATTATTACTATATGTACCCGTATGTTCTCTATATATAACCTAACCCCTGAGAACTGTTTGCTACTCTAATATTTCTCCTAATTATGAATCATTCATACATCTCATCTTTCATCGATTCTTATTTATTTCTAACCAAGAAGATATTAGTTCGTAAATAATGTATCACACTGTAACACAGAATTTAACCAATATACCGCCTATTACTATTATATTTCCTTCAGAACTTTCCGATTCAAATTTAATCACAAGTCTTCAGAATTAACATTGTCAACATACTGTTCCCATAATTTCCTAAGTTCTGGTCCTGACGACTTTCCCTACTTCTCTCGTAGCTCCTCACTGAAGAGTGAGAACAAGACAAAACCTATTCAAACCCCAAAAATCAAAACAACTACCTAATCTTAGTCTAAAGTGTGTGTGCTACTAGCTGACACCCATTCATAACAAAGACCATAACACCGAGACCATAACCTATTTGACGTTATTAGATCAGGTCTTAATTAGTATCTTGTTTTAACTACCGTGATATATAGGACTGAGACCGTCTACTATTTACACACACAGTAACACACTCACCTAAAACTTGTGTAGACCCTAACCCTAATAAAGTCCATGCTTGGTGCCGCACAAGTCTTTTTTACATTTTCTCCTTTAATTTTATGGGATTTGAAGTAATATGTGGGTCTTGACCACAAAACACTGCCTGTCTCTCTCAATCTCTCTCTTTTTTAATAGCAACAAAGCGACACGATTCAGTTTTTTTTTGTATTTTTTTTTATTTTATTTATCTTTTTTTATACATAGTCATGGTATGACCTTAACATCGGCCCCACCACGTGTCTTGCGTACTCCTTCAACAAAAAAACGTATTCTGCATGATGTTGCAAGAGAACCAGCTGTCAGCACGAGATGTGTTGCCCATGACCTAAATAGATTATTGAAATAACTACATAAAACAAATACTATAGTAAGAATAATATTTAAAAATACAAAAATAAACATAAAAATAAAACACTTTAAATAACAATAAGTAAAATTACCTAATTAGCAAGACTCACCTCAATAATATAAATATAATAAGGGACAAGCTTTACTTTTTCCGCCACAGCACTGTTTTCACACACTTCGATATTTGTTTGGTTCCGACTTAAATCTCTAAATCCTATCACTTCTAATACTCGCAACCATACAATCGCTACTCACACATCCTCATACTACGATAGATACTATACTACCTTATCTTACCACTCTCCTTACCTCTACTAATAACATCTACCTGTATAAGGCGTTTGCCTATATTCACACTGTATATTAATAGATCAACTCATTATGCAGCGTACAGTTTACATTCTCCGCGTTCGCCATCGATTTTTCTCTTTCAAGAAACTCGATTAATCTCTAGTATATCGAATCGCTTAAACTCAGCCTACTTTGTACATTCTAAGCAGAATATCCTAACTGGCACGTAGACACCAAAGAGCCTCGTCCATTTTAATAAGCTGAAGCCCGCTGCTAAATACGTTTATTTATTACTGATTTCTAAACATGTGCCATTGACAATCATACTTAACTAGCATGGTAATACAATAATAGCCTTATTAAACAAATATTTCGTATTCTAATACTCAGAAGAAAAATATTCAAAATTAACCCTAAATGGAGCATTCCTGGTAATAACTCTCTCTACTAGTACTCTATATATCCTATCCCTATCCTGTATATCTCCATATCATTATATCTACACTCTCAATAAACTATAATGATCAATATATCTCATACTCTATAACTTAAGTATACCATAAGTATAGTAATACTATGGCATTATATACATATTAGGCTTATTGAAGTCAAATATTGGTAGCACTGACTTCACCAAGCCAGCGCAACTACCCCCGGCAACAATAGGCAGGCAATGCGGCGTCCCCAAATGCTACGTTTGTCTGGAGACTATCTTTTTTTTTTTTTCGAAACTTTTTTTTTCATATGTTTGTTATCTTTAGGTAGTAAAATTAGTAGAATTTGCTCATTTTATATATAATATAGGAAATAATGTTAGAAGCCGACTCAAGTAACGTCGGACCTAATCCCACGAGTTTGCGCGGCGGTGCGCAATTTCGGCTCACGTCAATTTTCACATCTCCATAACTAAATCCCTCAATTAAATGTTTGTATTTAATAAATTATGATAAGCAGTTCTTCATTTAAACATAAAACGGATGCCTTATGTAACACAATTTATTAAATTTATCACAGTATAAACGTACATATAAAATTTCTATCGAGTTTTGCGTTTCAGTTCTCGCTCAAACTCTGCAAAAATCTTAAAATTCCTAACGTAACCTAATTTCCCTAATCTCTGAATAATGGATGCATTCTTTTTTATTCTGTATTGTCAGAACTATGACTTTACGCTTTAAGCCACCAGCTATTGCAACTCCTTCTGTATTTATAAACATTAAGATCTCTGTAAATAAAAGATAATATTCATTTAATGATAATTAAAATACGTCGTATACATGGTGTAAAGCATATGGAGTTGAACAAAGTATATCGAAGGAGGCTACTGGGAAGTAAAATGTTATTTGGGAGAAAATTATTGAAGGTTTCTCGAACTGAAAGAAGAACAAGCAAAATGTTAATTGAGAGAATGAAAACTTCAAGGAAAAAATAAAACGGAAATGGTCAAAAACAGTTAAAGTTTGAGTTACACATTGTGAGAAAGAGCAACAACAACTAGGAACCATGTCCCACTGGAATTATCACATCAGAAAAATAATAGAAAAGAGGAAGACCTAGGATAGTTGAAAAAAAAAAAGATAATAGTTTTCACCAAAATATTTTTTTTTTTTTAAATTTCATTAAAATAATACAATCTAGGACTTACTAATGTCAACTGATATGTTAGGTACAAGTTTCAAAAATTGATAAGCCATTAACTACAAGTTAATAATTTCCCAATAGCTCACTGCAAGAAAACTGTTACAGCTTAAAATTAAATTGAAAAATTATATTTTATTTTACAAAATTCAATTTCAAACAATATGCATTTTTCTTCTTACATCTGCTCCCAGGAAGGCTCATGAGCCTGTCAGCACCGCCAACCTCTTCTTCCACTCCCTCTATCTTCCAAGACCCGTTCTTTGATCAGTTGAATCACAGATGACATTGATGTCTTCTCAGCGAATCTTCTACGAAAAGGTTCTGTTTCCAAAAGGTCTGTGTGTATCCGAGCCTGGTCCTTGAGAATTGCAAGCAGGTTTTTTCAGGCAGCGGCTTGCTAGGCCTGTCCTGCCTTAACCATTGCTCCGTTAGCCTTACGCACCTACATTAGTCTTGCTACATCTACTGTAACAGGAGAGAGTGAAGATAGAGTAATAGTAATTTAGCTCCTATACCTTCTCAATTTTTTTTCGTTATCTCGACTGCTAATCCGAGTCCATGGTCTGTTCCGGCCACCCATCGCTCTTCAATTACTTATTCCATTTTCAGCAAGTCTGCACTGCTGCTCTCTCTCTTCTTGTCATACCCTCCAGTGGATCTTCCGCCCCAGTCACAGAAGAACCGGTGTATGTAAAATGCTCTCTAAAATTATCCTCTCACCTCCCCTCCAATACGTGTGCGAGTGTGATTCCCTGATGAGTAGGATACAAATCTCTAAACTGTTCTCCACGATACTATCCAATTGTGCCTCGCAAATCTAAGGCACTTCCTCCCTCTTTACCAAACTTCCCCCGATACTTGTATTTCTCTACGTTTTAAATCACCACTCCATCCACCCTCCACCACCAACTCTTCTCCCTCCTCTCTACCTAAAACTATCAAAAATTCGTTGTTAATCTACGTTTCATGCACAGGCCGCGCTGTCTCAGTTACTATCAAAAGCCCAACACACCCTCCTCAGTTTGAGAATCTCCGTCTCACTCCAGCACGCCAGATCATCTGGCATAAGCCATCACATCTTCATCCAAGTCCTCCAACTTCTCCCCTCACTCCCATTACATTACTACATCCAAATATGCTACAAACAGAATTCGTGACAATACACTTCCCTGCTTAAGGCCAGCTCCCACCTCAAACCACAATTTCTCGTTTTCATATCCAGTTCTTAGATACATTTGTCAATCTCTCTCATAGCATACTCTCCAGAAGCTGTGCGTAAGGTAACCCAGCCCCACTCTGTAATCTCTCTAGAAAAACCGTCGAAACATTTCTTCCAGGCTACCAAATCGAAGCCTTTCTTCAGAAATCTATAACATTGCGATGGAGTTGCCTCTTTAGTTGTATTCTGAGTATCTTTTCCGGTATCATTCTCAGGGCGAACATAATATCTGTGGTGCTTCTATTCGCCTGTACCCATATTGCTCCTCTCCAAGTCTGGTTCCCAATGCCCTCACTCTTTGTTCAAGTATCCTTTCGACGGTTTATACTTTTTGCGCATGATGCTCCAATAACAAACACGTCTGTAATTATTACATTCACCCACATCTTCCTTCCTTACATATTGGTAAAATGATGTTTTTCCCAATCCCTCAGGAACTTCACTTTCTCTCCAGCACTTGTTTATAAACTTCAACACTGCTTCCTTCACACCCCTCCTCCTCTTTTTTTAATTCTATGGGCAATCCATCTTCTCCCGGGCCCTTCCATTGTTCATTTTCCTAAGGCCTCCTTCAGTTCTTCCCTGGTAATTACCCCTGCTTCCTCCCTGGTCTCACTTCCTCTATCTCTTCCTCCAATGCCTGACCCTTCTGACCCTCCTCACCCAGAAGTCTGTCCATCTCTTATTTATATCTCCGTCTTATTAACATTTCTCCCTGTTCATCCTTTATGCTCGCTACTTTTTCTTTGATCCCCGAGAAGTCTTTGCTAATCGGAAGATTTTCTTCCTTTCCTCCCCTTCACGTCCTCCCTCAGCTCCTCCCTACAATTTTTGCTGCATCCCTCTTTGCTCTTGTATATATATATATAAGATTTATATATATATATTAAATGTATATATATATTATATACTATGAGTCATTCATTGTTGATATATATACTAATAGATATATATATTATATATAATACTATATATATATATATATATATATTATATATATATATATATGAATATATATAGTATTTATATATATATATATACTATATAATATATATATATATATATATTATGAGTAATAATAGTATATATATAGTATATATATAGTATATAATGATATATATATTATTTATAGTATGTGATATATATATAATATATATAGTAGTATTGGTGAGTTATATATACTATATATATATATATATATATATACATATAGAGTATGAGTAATATTAATAGTATTATTATATACTTATATATATGTTATATAAATATATAATATATATATATAAG
>JABUQX010114258.1:0-22500 GCA_015478945.1 Trachelipus rathkii | reverse complement strand
CGCAATGAACGGCATATAGAGAAGCTACCATCTAGTAACTCAATAATAAAAATATCTCCTTTTTTAAAACATTGACTAGGTACACATTCTAGTTGATCGCCTTGGTTAATTGTAAGTTCATCTAGATCAAATATTTCTTTCTCTTTTGCTGGGAAGTCTGTTGGAAAATATAAAATACTTTCAAGACAATTGTTTCGTAATGGCTCTTTGGTCAAAGAGGAATTATATAATGAATTGGTTACTCTCCGGTAAAACTGTTAACAAACCGATGAGCAATATGAGGATCTGAAAGCTTTATAACGAATCGAAATCTCAAATTGTGCTTATTACAATTTATGGTCATAAATGAGAAGCGTAAATTTCCTGCACATATCTTTAATTGACTAAGCTGGAAAAAGAGAAAAAATGGAAAATCTCATTAAATAGAAAATTTAAAAGTTACCTAAATGCTAGTACAAAGTTTCTTTATTTATATTTCTAGTCATTCGGGATGATTTACAGGATCAAAATAGTGATACATTTCAACTACAACTTGGTAAATTGTCGATTAAAATTTTTCTTAATATCTAAATAAAAATTGGAAATAAAATTTTGTAATTCTCATTACTTAAAAAATTTTTGTATTATTTTTTTACATCATATTTTTCTTAAAATTTAACATTAGTTTAATAATTAAATTTTTCACATTCACCCAAACCTTGAATAATAAATAAAAAGTACAATTTTTCTTGTACTATACTTCTGTGCAAAATTGCTATCTCTTGTGAATATAAAACATCATGGGCATGTAAAATAGTGATTCTCATCTGATGAAATTCTCAATTTAATAATGTCCATTAACTTTGTCTATTACAAAAAAACTTTATGGTCATTTTTTACAAATAAAATGTTGAATTATATATATATATAATATATATATAATATATATATATATATATATATATAATATATATTATATATATGTTTATAATATATATATCAGATATATAAATAATAAAATATATATATTATATAGTATATATATTCGAATATATACTTAAATATATATAATTTATAAACTTATATTACTATATATATAATTATATACTATATAATATATAATAATATATATATAATCTTATATATTACTATGTATATATAGATTATATATAATATTATATAATAATTTATTATATAATATATATAGATAGATATATTATATAATATATATATATACTAATATATACTATATATATATGAATATAATAGAATATCAATATAATTATAATATATTTTATTTTTATAATACTCTATATATTATAGGCAGACCCTAGGGACGTAAAATAATACTTTAAAATAAAAATCCAGATAAAATAAATAATATAACACTCACAAATCATTTGTTATCGGACAATGACAAAATATACAAAAAAAAAAAAAAATTTTTAATGAAATTTGTTAATTTATTTAATAACCTTTTTCTTCAACATCCTTAAGCATCCTGAATTTAGGAGATTATTAGAATTGAATAATGCAGACTCACTTCGCCGTTTTCTTATTAAAAAATATAGAATCTGCAATATAAGTTTATTATATATAACGAAATACATTATTTTTTTGTGGGTTTTTCCATTAACTTGATTTAGTATTTCATTTGCAGGAATAACGATATTATATTACTTACTTATAGTGTGCAGAGTTCGCATGAGCTGTTTAAGCTGTAATTAGGAAGTTTTGATAAGAACATAAATAACGGTTTGCCAAACTATACTGCAAACCATCTCTCGCCGATGTAAACAGATGAACAGTCATAGAAGTTAAAGCATTCGTTTTGATAATTATATATAATTTTATGTTGAAAAACTTTTTCAGAATTTATTATTTAGTAAAAGCAATTATTTTTCTCCCGATGAAAAATAATTATATTTAATCTTATAGGAATTGCAATAAGAAAAAGTGTGAGGATGGAAGGCTACTATAATAATTTTTTTTTGCCGCAAAAATAAATATATTGCTCTCTAGGCCAAAATAATTGTTTGTCTGCGCCAAAAAATTATTTGTCTTTGAAATTAGTAGAGGCAAACTCAAGGCTCTAGATACAGGCGTTAGATCAACACCCCGTATATAAGAGGAAAAGTGTTCTATAAGAATGATACATTAAGTTCTATAAAATTAAAAGTACAAGAAAAGTAGAAAGTTAACTATTAATTCATGTTTGAAGGAAAGAAGGAACGAATGTTATTAATGTCTCCATCCAAAATATTCATTTGAAGTCGAAGATGAGTATCCACATAACGAAACCAATGTGGCATAGGAAAGAAGAAGGTTGATTAATAATGTATGCTTCAAAGATTTCCATCAAAAGATTGCTTAAAGTGGCAGAAATTAGTCGTAGATGCTTTTGTTGTTAAAAAGAATTTAAAAAATTAAAAATGTATCAGTGTGGAAAATCAGTGCTAAAGGGAGAAAGATTATTAAAGTTTATTGTTCTTGAAAATAGTCTAGTAGTAAGTAAATGGACATTTAGGTAAGTTGAATAACAGGTACACACAGCAAGAAAATGATAAAGTAATATGTTTAAATATGTTATAGGGATCTAACATAGCACACTTGGTTTTCTGGTATCTCTCTCATAGGACCTATCTGATAAATAATTCATATATGATTCAAGCAAAATTATTGTAATACAACTAAATGACTCTTCCTTTTTTGCTCTATTTTATTTATTAATGATAAAGCCCCTTGAATATTCAAAAATAAGTAAAATATTATTCAATACATAATTAATTAAATATCAACATAACAAAATAAAAAACATATGCCGGACTTTATTATCTAATACTCGTTTCACAATCCTAAGACAGGCGTGATCAGAGTATGGAGATCACGAAAGATCGTTCTTCTGGTTTTTATTTTGGTTTTCTTTTTTAATAAATTATGTATAATTAAATAATTTTTTAATTCCAATTGAATAATATCTACTCTCAAATACTTTATCAATCATATATATATTGATATAAATATACTATAGAATATTATTTATTAAAATTATTATATCAAAATAAATATATATAATTATATTATAATATTCAGAAATTATAATAATAATATGGTTGATGTCTTTGAGACTTTTATACTTTACTTATATATATTATAATTAACATTATTATATTATTATAGTATTTATTATTATTAATACTATTATAAAATTATTATCTATATTTATATAAGCATATATATCACTTATGATATACATTAATATACCTTAACATAATATTATCTAATATATATACTATACCTAATAATCTTAATTATATACTCATAACTATTAAAATTATGCTGATGATCGTACCGCAACAGCAATGCCATATCGCACATATTTTACAACCGGCAAACACGCTAACGTTTTGCACGGCACACAAATCCGCACTGGCAGCGCGTTTGTCACTAGCTCTTTCACTAATTATTCATTTCTCATCTATCTATAATCCTTCTTTACCCTCTTATATGAAAAATCAAGATTCGGATCGTCTTCCTCCTCATAACTTCTAAGATAAGACAACTCTACTATAGTTCTATTTTTACTACACTAATATTAGTTTGTTTAACACTTATAGGAAAGACCCTATTTGAGAGATTACTTAAAAAGTTAACGCTTCATTCTATACTCTAATATCCAACCTAATTTCCTTTCTACTCTGTGTCGTAAAAAACTTCACATGTACCTCAGATCCCGAGGCTGAATCAATGGAGTTAAATCAGCTTACAAACATATAATTATTATCGAGTTTTAACTCGAGATTGATAAATTTGAAGAATTTCTAGCATATTTCATCGCAAATATCTAATTCCCATATTATAAGAATTTTTTTTCTACAACTCTTATGACATTTTGAAAAGTCAGAAGAAATAGCAAACAATTGTAAAGACTTTCCTCACAATACTGGGGAAAAATATCATTATTTACAGACATCCTTATAAGAATTAAACAGCAGAAATAAAGGCAACTTCAGCATCAAGCAAACGAAACTCTGTTGGATATCCATGATATGCTACATTACATTCAAGTAGTGATGATAAAGATGATCAGCTGTCTAAGAAAGTGTTATTATGAATTAGGCAAAATATCAAAAAAAAAAAAAGGATCTATTCCGAAGATGAATCTCTTATGTGGTAAAGGAGAAATAACCATAACTTTAAATATTGAGATTATGCTAAAAGTATTGTTCTTACTCTACCTTTATTATGCTCAAATCATAATGCATACCAATCTTGAACACTTTTCAGCATGTCGAGTCGGATTTATATTATTGATAGAATTATTTATGAAGATATTACATAGATAATTGCAAAAAATTGTTTTCTTAATATCCTAACCTGCCGATTCTAAAATCATATTACCAAACGCTGCGATAATAACTAAAGAGAAGGCACCTTTTGTCGTATACATTTCAGGTTTCACAGGCGAGGCATGGAGGAAAGTGGCATGGTTTTGTCCTGTTCCATGCACCAATACGAACACGCCTCCGTAACTCTTGTAGAAACAGAAGCTAAATTGCACATTCAACGACCAGAAATAATCCTGAGAGAAGTTTTCCAAGTTTAATAATAATAATCAATAAACAAAATAAAATAAAAAAAAGAATAAATAAAAATAATACAATTAATAAAAATATAAAAATATAATATAATGAAAAAAATAATAATAAATAAATATTTCTAACGATATAAAATTAAAAAATAATGAAATAGTAAAATAAATGAAAATAAAACTAAAGAGCAAATAAGGAATGTGAAAATAATAATTATAATAAAAAAGAATAAGAAGGAAATAAATAAATGATAAATAAAAAAAAAATAAATAAACAAATCAAAATATATAAAAAAATAATTTAAATAAAAAAAATGAATAAATAAAAAAAATTAATAAATCAAAAAAAAATAATAAATAAAAAAATAATAAAAAAAAAAATAAATACAAAAAATAATAATAAAAAAATAAAATAAAATAAAATAGTCAAAATTAATATAGACTTAAGAGTAAAAAAATAATAATTTAAATTAAAAATAAAACAATAAATAAATAATAAAAATAAATAAAATAAATAATAATAATAAATAATAATAAAAATAAATACCAAATATAAATAAATAAGCAATGTACGAAATATAAATTTTTCAAAAATCACAAATTAGGAAAATAATAAAAATAATTAAATAATAATAATAATAATAAAATAATAAAATAATAAAAATAATAAAAATAATAAAAATTAAAAAATTATCAAATACAACTAATCAATGAAAATATAATAAATAAATAAATTACATTTTCAAAAAAAAAAAAAATTAAAATAAAAATGAAAAAAATAATAAAATAAAAAAATAATACAAAAATATAAAAATAGATAAACAATTAAAATACTAAATAAATAATAAAAAACAGAAAATGATGCAATAATAAAATAATAAATAATCAAAGAATAAAATTAATAAATATAATAAAATAATAAAATAATAAAATAATAAATAATAAATAATAAAATAATAAAATATAAAATAATATAATAATAAATAAATAAAATATATATCAAAAAAATAATAAAATAATAAATAATAAAAAATAAAATAATAAAAACTAATAAAATAATAATAATCATTATTATCATCATATAATCATAATAATCATAATAATCATAATAATCTATATAAGAAATGAACAAATAAACACTATCTGCAAATATAATCAAATTAATCATAATAATCTATTAATAATAATCATAATTCACATCGTTTATAATAAGTTTTTTTTTTCATAATTTTAATTCATTATCATTATATTATAATATATATTAAACAAAGCATGATTAAATTTGTGTACTGCACAACGCAACCGTTGTTGAAATGTAACCCGCAAAAAACACCGCAACCCAGTGTTGAAATTTTAGGAAACGCTAAAAATAACCCAACGCTCACGGTTTGTTTAAATAATTTAGAAATTCGCAATCAATACGTCTATTAACTTCTTTAGCCTGAAAAATTCAGCTTCCTCATCACTATAGCTCTCTATATCTATATAATTCTCCAGATCCTATATAGGCTCTATATTAATTAACTGTTTATGATTTCTTATATTCTTTCTATTACTGCTCCTTCATTTAATCTTAATATCCTTACCTTTTATCTATCTCTCTCTTTCCTCAGCCTATTGCATTCATTTACTATCTCTTTTATCTCACGTATTAACGAGTCATCTTTATACTTTATATACGTAATCATAATTTTTTATTATATTATGAGATTCTCTTATACTTACTATATCTTTTCTCTCTAATTTATCTTTATCTATTATTATTATTTGCAGCACTTCTTTTTATATTCATATATATCATATGAAGTCTTCGATCTTATCACCACATTTATATTACTTCAACTCTTAGTTATTTTCATTATATAATACTAACTCTACTATAATATATCTCTTCTTCATATATGTTATCTATCCTATATCTCTCTTTATCAGAATCTCTACACTACCTCATCCATCACAGTAATTCTATTCTATTACTCTCTTTAAACAATAAATATAAATAAATATAAATATTTATATCAAACCCTTAATAAATATAACTAAATAAATATATAATTGATATACTAATATACTTCTAGTAATTTTTATCTCTGGATTATCTTAACCCCTTGTTAGTTATATACCGCTTCATCACAGTTCGAGACCTCTTCCTACAATTTATTATATATTATATAATATATATATATATATGATAATATATATATAATATATCTTCATATTATATAATACTATATTATATTATATTTAATTATTAGTATTACATTATTATAATCCATATTATAATGAAAATAAAATTTTCTCATAACTCTATTAACTTTTACATATTTGTATCAATTATTATAAAAATAAAATTTGATTCTTTATATTATATGTTATATTCTCAAGCGCGATTCTATAATAATACTTCTTCGTGTATATTATGAATAATTCTCTCTATCTATATTAATTATTTAGTGCATGCTACTTTTCTATTACTTATCTACTATGCGCTTATTAATCTCACTTATATAGTCCTATCTACTTTTATTAAATCAACCAATTCCAATTATCCTTATTATATCTATACTACATTTAATTACCTATTCATATATATAGTATTATTCATTCATGCTATGCAAGACGATTTATGAACATTATTTCTCTCTCCTACTGTATCTTACTCTTTATAGTAAATTCTGTTGACTATATGCTCACTTGTATTCTCATTCTTTATTGAAAATAATTAAATTTTTGTTCTCTCTCTCTCTCTCTCTATATATATATATAATATATATATATAACTATCACTATCTTCTATCCTTACTTTTTAGTACCTCTTAGTAGCATCACATATCTTTTACTATCTTTTACTTATATTCTATATTATATTACTTTTCATTCATTTTGCATTTTCTATAAATATTACTTATTTACTACCTTGTTCCTTATCTACTTTTATATTATCTACTACAAGCTGTAGACAAGGGTCAGGGTTCACCTCCGAAGTATTATAGAGATCAAAATTTATATTTAAGTTTTAATATAATAATAAATTAAAATAATAAAATAGATAATAAATAATAATAATAATAATAATAATAATAATAATAATAATAATAATTAATAATAAATAATAATAATAATAATAATAATAATAATAAATAATAATAAATAATATAAAAATAACAATAGATTAAAGATTATATTGAATGAGAAAATGTTTTGAGTCCGTAACATCTAGTCATGGATTTCCCATATATGTTATAAAAAATATTTAGACCAGGACTTAAATGTAAGGTAATTTATTTACAAGTTTCAATAATAGCCACAAATGCTACCTTCTAGTAGGAATAATGATGATGTATTAAAATTTAAAAGATAAAGGATGACAGTCAACTCTGTATCTGTTATTCTTCTTCAACTAAATCTGTCTCTCTCATAAACATGGTTCATAATTCTTTTCCTGGCATTGGCTATAGACAGTGCCTTATCGGGGTGTGGAAAAATCTCTTCTCCAACACTCCGCAATTTCCATTCAGCAAAGATAATCTTTGCAAGGGTATTACTCTTCGACGAGCAACAGCGGCTTTCATCAACGAAATGGCCTAACTCCTTGGTTTTCCTATAGACAAATCTTTCTGGCATCTGCCAAAAAAATCTTATGCAACTTCTGAAATTCCCTTTTCCTTGATGTTCTGTTTAATTCTTCCAATTGAAAAAGCCAATCTCTTCGGCTCCTATTTGTTCCACTATACAATTACCCATGGAAAATTCCTGCATTTCTCCTTCCTCCCTTCTCCTCTCATGTCCTATTCTTGCTGCTGATTACATTGATCGGTTAGTATAGCCCTAATCTATGTAAGGATATGAAAACGGATGGCCATGATGGATTCTCCCACCAAGTTTCTGAGGGAGTGTGCTCTGACTATCCCGCCATCGTTTCAATATTACCCCTATTCAACACTAGCACTTTTCCTCAGTGTTGAAGGTGAACATATGTACAGATTCCGAAATACAGGAACCGCTCTGATCTTTCAAACTATCACGCTATAGCTCTCACTTGTATTCTATCTAGATCTTTGAAACCCTCTCAACCTCACTTCTTGATTATCTGAACTCATTCCCTTCTTGCGAAGCCAGTACGGCTTTCACGTCTTAAGTTCTTGCGATAAAACATTTCCTATCAACGATTTATGGTTTTAGCTTAGAACTACGGGAATGGGCTGATGGCGCTTGACAATTCAAAGCATTTGACTGGGTATGGCTCGCGTCACTGCTCTCAAGCTCCATCCTTGTGTTTCTCTTTCTTTGCTAAATAGTTAGTCTTCTTTCAAATCTCTTAAATCGCGCTGTTAGATGGGGCGATTCTTCTTTTTCTTGTCAATAGTGGTGTTTCTCTGGGTCTGTTTTATCTCCTACTTATTTCTACTTTTCATAATATCTTCTACTAAACTCTGAAAGTTAACATGATGTGTTCTACTGGCAGTCGCTTCCCTATCCTCTACTTTAACGTCTTATTATACGATGACTCGACCTTCATTCTTAACTATTTCAGTTATAAATGATCTTTTATCTTTCTCTTATATCTCTACATTATACTCTATTCTTCTCTCCATTAATCTTTCTATCTATTCTCGCTGATCTGATAGAATTTCCGGATGTTCGTCTCACCTGTGAATATCATTCTTTAAAAACCCAACTCTGCAAATCTCCTCTAAAACGCATTTTAACTTACTTCCTTCACTTATTTTCTCTCTCTATATCTATTTATCTATTTATCTCGACTTTCTTGTTGACAAATATAAACATTCTTGGCCTCTAATTAATAATTAATAACATAACTTAAATAATAAATAATACTTGGAAACTCACTCACAACCGTCTAAGGACACTCAATAGGTAAAATGGAGATTTGTTAGAACTGGAGACATATTTACTTTTCTCTTCAGTTCTCTCTCAGTCAATATATTCTCATAGGATCGTTCATTATCATACTCCTGTTGTCATTCTATCATCCTCTGTCTCGTAGCCCTAAGATATTCACTGCTCTCATAGCCGGCTTTTGTGATAGGTCGAGTCAAAGGCCCAAAGGCTTAATAAACTGTTATTTTGGTGCTTTATCTCTATTCTATAGCACCCCAGCGGCAAGTGCTCGAGGGAACTTATCACTTGCATACCACCACTTTTACGACGCCCTCGTATAACATAGGACGTCTGTTATCTCGCGCACAGTTTTGTGTTAATATTGTAATCTCCAGTTAGTTTTTTTGGGTGCTTCATCTTTCCCACTCGTTCTGTGAATATCTCTCCATTTTGTATTCCTTTTGATTTACTCCCTCACTTTAAATGCCGAGTGCCTTGCTCATCTCCTAATTGGATAGAGGGACTTTTGAGGTACTAACCCCTCCTTGAATAGGCTTTGACTGTGAGTCGTCAGTGGACAACCTGATAAAAAAAACCCTTAGGTGCAGTATATGATGGCAACATTAACTAGACACCTACTCACCCATCCAAAACTCATTCAGATTATCAGAAAGCCACTCTTCAAACATTACTCAGATATACATAGTCGCAACCACACATAATTGAAACATATCAACGTAATTTAACTCTTTAGATCATCACTCACACACACAAATCACCATAAACTCTCCACACAATACTCATCAGAATTGCCAATTTTCTATCCCCTCTCATTCCCTTTCCACACCAACACAAACACATTTCACACCACACACTCATTTTCACGTTCCTTCCATCTTCGTTTCAGTCACGCTAGCAAATCAAAGTTACCCGTTCTAAATACTCGCACTCCTCCTCTTCTCCTCAAATTATTCTCTGATCTATTAAGTATCCATACGATTCATACATTTCTTCAAAGTTAGAAAGCCGTTACTTACGTCGATCAGACTTCTCTGACCAATGCATTAGCATTCCTGCAAAAGATAAGTGGTTAGTGGGCAGCCAACCAACTACCACCATCACTTAGTTCCCTTCTACGACACGCAGGACATACGATGTGGGCAATTTTTTATCCCCACACATAGAGATATAGGGATAACGATGTCTCTAAGATGTTGTAATTGTGGGATGAGTTGATATGATCGACAGAACAGCAACGGGCAACCATTAGCACTATGGGAATGTCATAATACCATAATCAAAATGGGTTATATATATAGTATTATTATATATAGACTATACTACGATAACCTGATCATATAGTATAATATATCGTTGCGGCTCTATCGAATTCAAATCCTAGAAACTCACATTCTCTTGATCACACTCATCTGCCTATATATAATATATGCTATATTTTTCCTAATATAATATATAATATATATATATATATAAATAATATAATATCATATATAATTAATTATACTTATATATATAGGTATATATATATATATATATACTATATATATATATATATATAGTATAATAATAATATATTATATATAATAATAGATATATATATTATTATATTATAATATATATATATATATACATTAATATAATAATATAATAACATATACGATTGTATATATATATATATACAGATATAATATATACTATATATATATATAAAATATATATTATATTATATAACCTATTATATATATATAACATATCTTCTTATATAATATACCTTAATATATATATTATTAATTCAGTGGCTAGTGAAGAAAATGGGGATTCATTTAAATGTTTTTATTTATTGCACTTCCTATTATCTATGTCTTGCTCGTAATATACTTCCAAATTCTTAATATTGTTCAATTATCGCGAATATCGGCAAAAATTTGCGATGTACGCTTCATTGTAGTAATAAAATATATCCTTTTGCGATGCGATGACTTCTATTAATGTACGATTAATCGTCCCATCATATATATATATAGGCGTCAACTGCTATACTTAATATATATTAGTATATATATAATATACATTCTTATATATATATAAATTTTGGTTTATATAGATTATTATATATATGTATCTACAGTCTCTGCTTTATTATTTACTCATTATTAAAAAAACTACTCTAAAGAACGTAATACTATATATTATATATTATATATATATTCGTTTCTAGAAATATTTTTATTAATTATTATAATTATTGTAACTAACCTCATGTAGATAACTGGATATGCAACTTAACCCATGTTGCCATTCATAATCATAGATTAATAACGTATTATGAGACTTTCCAGGACCTTTAGTTTTGCAGATATAATGCAATTTGGTTCAATTTATATTCACATTCTTACTAACTTCATCCAATCAGTATTCTCTGTTATACACAGTTCCCAACTTTGGGATAAACTACGGTCTCCAGCATGGATTAGTTTAGATGCCTTTCTTAAATCTTCAGTGTGTTTATCAAATTCAATTTTTTTCTTTTCGAATTTTTTAAGTAGAGCGGCAACATAAATTATAACATTTTCCTTCAATTTAACTTCGGAGTTTTGATCATGTTGACATATAGTGCAAGATGGTTCAGGTAAACACCCATCGCAAAGAGAATGACCGCATATAAGATTATTTATCAAATCATTTTCAGTAAGATTTTTGTAACAAGAGGAGCAAGATATTTTCCATATTTCCGAATATCGGTAAGAGGAAATCTGTAACAAAAATTAAATAAACTGATAAAATTTGAGTATAAAAGTGTTTAATAAATATAAGATAATTTGGGACTAGGAAGTGGATTTCTAGGGTTGTTCCACTCGAATTATATAATATTAATTTGTCCTTTCTTTTTCGAATTTTTTGAAGAGATAAAAATTGTAGTAGTAAATCATTTTAGGTTCGACATGTAAAATTTAAAAAATAACGGACAACTAAAGCACTATCTATTCAAAAAATCTTTCATTACGAAATTAATTTGCAGCAAGTGCTCCTTCTCCCTGCCAACTCCCATGTGGCCTTATACTAACTCATATGTTTTCTACACAACTTTCAAGAGATCTACCCCCTTTTTTTTAAGATAATCACATAAAAGACATTTCCTCATTTTAAAGAAAGTGCACAGGGTGAGATTTTAATAATGTCAACACAAATATGGTAATTAGTAAGTAAAGCTTATAAAACCTTACCTCATAGGATAAACAGTAAATTGAACCGTACATACCGTATCAGAATTAGCGTAACAAATTTGCTTAAACTCTCACACCTTCAGCTTTACATCTGCACTTTCAATGTCATTTAGCTACTACTACGATAATTTTATTCATACAAATATTCTCACAATTTAATTCAAGTTGCTGGTCTAGTATTTTCATGTTCCTGATGAGAACTATTATCCTCAAAATATTGAAATTAAATTAAACAAAAAAAATTATAAACAAATAAATTTTCTTAAAAAAATAAATTAAAAATAATAAATGAATAAAAATATAAATAAATAATAGTAAATTAAAAAGTAAGCAAATAAATAATTAAAATATAATAATCAATAATAATTACTAATCAATAATAAATTTATATAAATAAATAAAAAATAGTAAAATAAAATAAAAATAAATTAAGAATCCTAATTAATAATTAATTAATAATTAATAAAAAAATAAATAAAAGATAAATCAATAAATAATAGTCAATGATCAATAATAGTCAATAATAAAAAATAAATGAATAATAATTAAAAATTAATACTAATTATAATAAATCATCAATAATTTATAAATAATAAACAATTAATTAGATTAATATAAAAATCCTATCAAAAGTTAAAATTAAATTTTACCTGAGGAAGAATGAAATCTTTGTGTGGCCAAAATTCTTCTGTAGGTTCTTCCTGGCTTTGAGCACGCTTCATACAGGTAGTTTGATAAAGCATATTATACTTTACTTCACAGTCATTTATTATCTTGCCAATTTCATCAATATTAATAGAACTTTGGTTCAACCGGTTGCTTAAATCTTTCAACTGCGATATGCATGTCCTAATATTAGTATTAACTGTCTCTAATTCAGAGCTATGTTCTTCATATGTAGCTAGCTCTCTCTTTAATTTTCTTTTCAACAGATAAACTTTCAATGCTTCATCTTTGAATTTATAGTTCACGCAGTAGAGGCAAATTATTTTGTGACGGCATTCATGAGGACAAGTCTCGTCCTTTGCATAATCATAATATTTGTTACGGACAAACTTCTCCATACAGTTCTCGCAGAGATTATCAATATTTTCCATTGTATAAAATTCACTGCAAAAAAGTAAATTAAATATGCATTTTATATTAAATTATATTATATATATATATATACAGTAGCCAGCCAGCCTTATGCTCATGCACTATGCCAGCAGCCAGCAGCCTTATGTATGCGCCTGGCATAGCTTGCTGCTGCCAGCAGCAGCAGCCTTGCCAGCAGCAGCCAGCTGCTGCTGCAGCTGACCCAGCTGCAGCAGTAGCCTGCCAGCCAGCCATGCCAGTACCTTAGCCAGCAGCAGCCAGCAACATGTATGTAGCATATGCTTAGCCAGCAGCAGCAGCCCATGCCAGCAATCACGAGCGTTTGCAGCCGGCAATAACGACGAGCACCAGCAGCAGCACCAGCCCGCTCCAGGTTGCAGCAGACAGCTGAATCCAGCCAGCCAGCGCCTTGCCCTGCTGCTGCTCTTCTTTGCTGTATCAGCTCCAGCAACATGTATATATATATATATATATATATATGCTATATATATATATATACAAGGGTGTATCATTAATATTGCGAAAAAATTCAGTATGATGTTCCTTGCATAAATATAAGATAATATGTGTCAATAAACATTTCACCGAAAACTCCTCGTTTCCCAAGATACAAGGTGATGAAATCTATTTAAACATTAAGTTACAATAAACAGTAAACTAAATTTGGAAGGTAATTAGCAAATTCATTCAATTTATTAAATTATAAGAATACATACATTACTGCTCAGAAGAAATACAACAGAAATAGTACAAAGCAATGGTGCACTAAGGTTTTAACAAATGTTGAAAATGAGCACCCACAGCGGCAATACAGGCCTCTCTCTATTCTGGGACGCATTGATTGGCGGACACGTTCAAATATACCGTGTGTGTGCCAAATTGTGTCACAAGATGCGATTATGCGAGCCCCTAATTCATCAGGACTTTCCAACTGTTGCTGTATAAACCAAATGTTTCGGGGCGACCCCACAAGAAGAAATCCAATGCATTTAGGTCTGGAGACCAAGGTTCTGTACCTCCTCGACCTATCCAACGGCGTGGATATACAGTGTTCAAATAGTTACGAGCAACTAAACTGAAATGAGCTGGAGCGCGTCGTGCATGAAATACATTTTCGATCTTAATTGTAATGGGACGTCTTCCAGTAGTGTAGGCCAGTCATGTTCAAGAAATTGGCGATAAGTGTCTCCAGTAAGCCTCGCTGATAAAAAGAATGGACCTATCAAATGGTCGCCAACAATTCCGACCCATACATTCAATGAAAACTGGTGTTGATGGCGGCTTTCAACTATTGCATGTGGGTTCCCATCAGCCCATATGTGATTGTTGTGGAAGTTCGATATGGCGTCTCTGGAAAAATTTGCCTCATCGGTGAACAATATTTCTGCTAAATGGTGAGGATTGTCTGCAATTTTCTGTTGCATCCATCGACACAAAGCTACTCTTGCAGGAAAATCTGTTGGTACAAGTGCCTGCACTCGTTGGATGTGATAAGGGTACAGAAGTTGATTTTTCAATACCCTGAAAACTGTCGAATGACTTACATGTAGTGTTGCAGCAATCTTTCTGGTACTTGTTGTAGGACTGTCCTCAAGTTCTTGGAGAACCTGTTCTTCGACATCTGGAGTTGATACTGTGCGAGGTCGCCCGTTTCCATTAGTAAGTTTTTTAAAACTTCCTGTTTCTCTAAGACGTTGATGGAGACGTGCAAACATAGTATGATGCGGGATGACACGATTAGGGTACATTTCTTCATAGAGACGCATGGCTGCTAATGAATTACCGTTCGTACGACCGTAAACAAAATGCATATCGCACATTTCACTATTTGTGTAATTCATTTTGAAAATATGAGCAACACTTGAACACAGAACGACGCGACACGGACTAGTATATGTATAAATGAAGCGAGATACGGAACTAGTAAATAACAGGTAGGTAAATTTTCCTACGGTATATTTGTGCTTATTATTAAAGGTTGAGATGTGGCACGGGCAATGGAATATATCATATATGTCCCACATAAGTTTCATCACCTTGTATCTTGGAAACGAGGCGTATTCGGTGAAATGTTTATTGACACATCTTATATTTATGCAAGGAATATCATACTGAATTTTTTCGCAATATTAACGATACACCCTGTATATAATATATAACCTTTTCTAATAAATGTGCACCTTTGGGTATTCATGAAGCTTGAAGGATATATTAGGTTATGTTATAATGGTGATATTTTTTAAATAAATGTCGCAAATATTGAGAACTAATAAAAAAGGCGCGATGAATTGTATTCGAGAAAAAAGTATATGCTCATCAATAATATATATATATATATATATATTATATATATATATAACACTACTTATATATATATATATACCTTACTTATATATATATATATATATATATATATATATATACTGCTTTATATATATATATATATATATATATATATATATATATATACTTATATCAGTGTTTCCTGATTTGAGGGATAGGGTTGATACTACATATATATAAATATATATATATATATATATATATATATATATATATATATATATTATATATATATATATATATATATATATATATATATAACTATATATATAACCTTATATATATATATATATATATATACTGCTGCTGCTGCTTATAATATATATATATATATAACTATATATGCTATATATATATATATTGGTATTATTCTTTATTTGAATCAGTTCATATTTTCTGAAAAAATTTCTAAGTCACAAAAATTTCTAAGTTCAGAAAAGTTAAGTTAAGTTAAGTTTTTAAGAAAATTCTTTAGTGGCAAACTTCTGGCATAATTTGAAGCTTGCCACTAAAAATAAACTTAACAACTTTCTGAACCTTACGGGCTCGATAATTACTGACGACTTGCTATATATATATATAACATAATATAATATACTTAAATACTTCTTCTTAATATATATATATATATATATACTATATAACAACTTATATATATATATATATATATATATATGCTATATATATATATATATATATAATAACTATATTCTTTATATATATACTATATATATACTATATGATAGATCGAATAACCGCAACAGCAAATGCGGAGCAACCACGTATTTTGACAACCGCAACTGTAACCGCGAGTTTGTCACTGGTCCCCACAACCGCAACTGCCCAGTTTGTCAAGGAAGGATCTCTTTGAGTACTCTTATGCGATCTAAACCTCTCATATATATATATATATATATATATATACATATATATATATATATATATATATATATATATATATATATATATATATATATATATATATATATATATATATATATATATATATATATATATATATATATATATATATATATATATATATATATATATATATATATATATATATATATATATATATATATATATATATATATATATATATATATATATATATATATATATATATATATATATATATATATATATATATATATATATATATATATATATATATATATATATATATATATATATATATATATATATATATATATATATATATATATATATATATAAAAATGAAGACGAGTTCGGTTTGTGTAATAAATCGAGTAAGCACCAGAGATGGACGACTTACAGTTCTGATTTTATTTTAACTAAAATGTATTGCTATTGGAGATATTTGAAGAGATTACTAAAAAGTTAAGCTTTCATTCATCCTCTATATAAGGAATTAAATATATATATATATATATATATATATATATATATATATATATATATATATATATATATATATATTTATATTTATATATAACATAACTAACTATATATATATATATATATATATATACTATATATATATATATATATATATTCGTCAGTTATATTAATTTCTTTTTATTTTATCTTACGTAATGAAATGGTCTTGCAAAATTTATTATTATTTCTTTTAAATTAATTAATTATATTCTGTTTATAAAATCGAATTGTTGATAAATAAGCGCGAAAAAAAAATAGATAAAATAATAATGGTATCGATAATCCGAAACATTTTGACATTCTTCTTCCCTACACGAACGAAAAAAAGCCTAATTGTTATGATTTTCGGAGTGTTATTTTTAATATTGTTATTCAAAATATAAACTTAAAATGTACGCAAATCTAAAAAAAAAAAAAAATCAAATAATGTTTGTAGTTTTAATACAGTCTTCGTCTACTTTGGACCATTACCCAAAGTTATTTACATTTACTAGTAATCAAGCATAACCAGTGATATTAATGGTTACTCAAAAGATTTTTGGAAAATAATATTTACTGCAAACCGATTTCTAACCACAATTTTCCGTAAAGGTCAAGTTATAACTAATTTCACTTTATTCAGACTCTGTTAAAGCTTTCCCAAACTTTACTTTCGTATCAAATATTATTCATTTAAGTTTTAATTTAATGGTAATAAGATTTGATTTAAATAGTAACCCAGCTAGTAAGTATCTGAATTTATGATAGGCTTTATCATAGATTGGCTCAAAAAAAACTTGCTTAAAATGTTTCAAATGATATGAAGACGTAATTCAGTTGTTAAAATGATTCTTCCATTCAGAAATAAAAAGTTCTCACAAAATCAACCTGAGTAATTTAATACCTTGCTCAAATCTCTTTTTCATCGTACACAAGATTAAATAAATTGAAGTTAACGAAAATCATAAATACACATGAAACTACTAATTATATAAATGAATAAAAACATTCTACTATATTTGGAAAACTTACTACCTTTTATCGCAATAATATTAATGAATTGATTCACTTTGGAGTAGTCAAACAATTAGGAAGTTGCTAGATCAACACTATTTTCACTGATGGTCAGCACTGTTTCAACTGCTGCCATTTATTCCTGGGTTTCTTGGTTTTAAAATAGATGCTAATAACAAATAGTAGCTATATTGATATTAAAAGTTTCAATATCAATATAGCTACTATTTAATTTAAAACTAAATGGGAAGTTGAAAAGAAAGGGAATAATATATATATATATATATATATATATATATATATATATATATATATATATAACTTTATATATATATACTATCTGCTATATATATATATATATATATAGGTGATATTTGGTTTAAAACTGCAACTCATACTCAAAAAGTACAATAGCTACAGGGAAAAGAATACATTGTTGGAATCTAGCAAATTTTATTACTTGGAAACTATAAAGAATCATATCTCAAAACTACAATAACTACAGCGAAAAGGAATACATTTTGGAATCCTTGTAAAATTTTAGTTAAGGCAAAATGTAAAAAAAAAATAATAAATGAATAAAATAAATATTGGCTATTTTTTTTAGGAGCAGGAGACATGAGCCTTATATATATATATATATATATATATATACTATATATACTATATTCACTCTACCAACATATATATATATATATATAACTATATATATATATATATATATATATATATATATATATATACTACTGCTAACTAATATATAGCTATATATATTATTTGTAAAGGTATTACAACAATGTAGGGGCTCGAGCCGACGGGAACACAGGGGGGACGTTTTCCAGCCACCGTAGAGAGGGGGCGGAGGAGCCTGCGGCACCCAAACCTGCAAGAGCGAGGGGTTCGAGGACCACTCCCAGAGGGGAGTGGTCCTGCCGTAGTTCCCCAGGCGCCAGCCCGACTCCCTGCGGTGCGGTATACCCTTTGGGTATTCTTTAGTTAAAACAAATTTTATAGAAAGTCTATTTATTTTAACGGGTAACCAATAAAAGTCTCTAAATAGGCTCTCTATTCATATTACTATAATTATTAACAATAATTTTTTATTTTTATTTTTACATTTTCCTATCTAAAATGTTACCAAGTTAATGTATTCCTTTTCGCTGTAGCTTTTGTAGTTTTGAGATATATATATATATATATATATATATATATATATACTGCTGCTATATATATATATATATATATATATATATATATATATGCTGCTGTATATATATATATATTTTTACATTTTCCGCACTAAAATATTACCAGGGTTCCAACAATGTATTCCTTTTCCCTGTAGCTATTGTAGTTTTTGAGATATGAGGTTGTAGTTTTTAAAAAACCCAAATTTCATTTCCTTATATATATATATATATATATATATATATATATATATATATATATATATATATATATATATATACTATATATATATATATATATACTATATATATAACTATATATACTATATATATATATACTATATATATATATGCTATATATAACCTTAGCTCGTTCTGAAGCCTTTTGAAAATGCTTAAAATATAATGTAAGCAATAAAAAAGTTAATAAAACATTAGAGAAATATAAAAGGAAGACATTATGAAGTAGCAAATTCCTTTAAGAAAGCAAAGAAATTAAATTATTCGAATTTGATTAACGGAAATCTGGCGACCAGGCTTTGCGCCTTTTTCATTTTGCGATATTTTTAGTTGCCAGATTTTACTTTTTTTATGATTTTAATTAAGAAAATAAAACTTGCTTTAATATAAATGAAAAAAAAAGGGGGAGTAATAAACGTTTTTAGTAATTTAAAATTCCTCTTAAATGGGAAAGAAAAATTATTTGTTTGTATTATTATTTATTATTATTATTATTATTATTATTATTATTATTATTATTATTATTATTATTATTATTATTATTATTATTATTATTATTATTTTGTAATTTGTTAAAAAAGATTAGTTATTTTGAATTCGGCAATATGATTCATCATTGTTACAAATAAATTAGTACAAACTTTTATATATATATATATATATATATATATATATATATAACTAACTTTTGTGGGCAAAGGCCATATATATATTATATATATATATATATATGCTGCTGCTCTGTATATATATATATATATACATAAACTTTGCAGCTGCTTCTGGTTCTGATGCTTATATATATATATATATGCTATCTCCTTTGGTGGGCAAAGGCCGGAGGCCCGGAGTTGGGGAAAACCAGAATCCATTCACGTGTGTTATTAGATTTGGAATCTATATTTGGAATCTATTATAATATATATAATGGATCCAATGCCAAAGGAGAAGCAGACATTGATATTATTGATTAATTGATATTTTTTAATAAATGGACTAAAAGATTTAGTAAAACAAAATATTTTTAATAAATTTTATTATAAAGAACTTATTTTTATGTAATGTTTAAACAGAGAACTTGTTATTATACTATATTAACACAAAATACATGTTCAAATATGACGTAAAGCAGTAGGGCAGTAAAGCATGGCATGGTGAGAGGGGATGGGGTGCGGTGTTTGTGCTGCTGCTTTAGGGTCAATAAAGTACATATTTTTAATAATAAGCAAGTAAATAAATAAATAAATAATAATGGAAAGGAATAAACAAAAAACAAAATATTTCAAAGGAATGGTAGAACGAATTTCGCCGATACAGTGTCTGAGCCCCCTCTCGACTGCAACGAATCGACCTACATGAGATATATATATATATATATATATATATACTTATATATATATATATATATATATATATATATATATATATATATATACTACTTACTATATATACTATATATATATGTACCATATATATATTATATATAACTTCTCTTATATATATATAACTTATATATATATATATATATATGTAACAATATATATATATATATATATATATAATAATATCTTATATATAACATATATATAACATATACCAACAACCCTTAATATCGCTCTTAACAATAATAACTGCTCTTACTGCTAGCACTATATATATATATATATGCCGCTATATATATATATATATATATAATATGTATATATATATATATATTATATAACTCTTTATATATATATATATATACATGGGCGTACACAGGAATTCATTTAGGGGGCAAAAGTTGAAAGTGATATATATATATATATATATATATATATATATATATATATATATATATATATACTATATATAATATAACAATATATATATATATATATATATACTTACTGTCTGCTATATATATATATATATACTGCCTGCTGCTGCTGCTATATATTGACAACCAGCGATGATGTGTGTGTGTGTGTGTACGCAGGATTTGACTTAGGAGCTGGCAAAGGTTGAGTGATTTATGTCCTTGCTCACGCTGATCATTAGACGGTGTGAGTTGGTTAAACTCCTGATTTTTCTTTTTCAAAGGGTATTAAAAAATATCATAGAATTAAAAAAAGTTATTTCGGTTACAAAATAAATAAAATAAGTCTACAGCAGTTATTATTTTTTTTATGTGTAACAGTAAAAACATATTTGAGAAATGTAAGTAATATATTTATGGGGACTGAGTGAGTTCTGAGTCCTGAGGTGGTAACATGTTAAATCTAAACCAGCATTAGACGCCTTTGATTTTCAGCGAATTTCGCAAATACATTTGTTTCCAAATCGTTCATTTTTTCACTTATTAATTTTCTATAAATATTCTTCATACATTGTCAATTACGCCTGCCTTCGTTCATTGCGTTTCTTAGCCAAGTCTTTACTCTTCACAAAGACCTTTCATTGGTAGTTGTTGAACACGGTAGCACAAGTGCAGTGTAGACGGGTTTTGATTTCGACTCCTTTTCGGCTTCTTTAATAGCTTCAGTAAGTTCCAAGTCTTTCCACTTTTGCTTATCCA
>JABUQX010114257.1:20000-24939 GCA_015478945.1 Trachelipus rathkii | reverse complement strand
AGAGAAAGATATATATATATAGAGTATATATATATATATAGAGAGAGATATATATATATAGTATATATATATATGTTATACAGATTATATTTCATATTGACACCGGACGAAAGCAACTCCACAAAGGCTTAAAGCCAAAAATTGTTTTTGCAGAAGAAACTCCATTTAAAAAGGAGTTTGTGGCAAATAGACCCTACCAATTTTTTTTTCGTAATCACCAATTTGACCAATTTTGGCAGTCCTTAGGCACCAATAAATTTAAGAACCTCTCTATTTGAAACGTAGCAAATGTTCTTACCGGTACTCACCATTATATATATATAAAGAGAGATATATATATATATATATATATATATATATATATATATATATATATATATATATATATATAATATATATATATATATATATATATATATATATAAACAATTAAGGCTTTTAAAAACAAAAAAGTAAAGTAATAAAAACAAATAAGTAAATAAAAGTACATCTAATAATAATAATAATAATAATAATAATAATAATAATAATAATAATAATAATAATAATAATAATAATAATATAATAATTATAAATAATTTATTTTAGTACCGAAGGTGCCTTGTAATAAAATAATAAAAAAACTTTTAATAGACTGCAAAGGCACTAATGAGGGCAAAGTGAATTATGGGGGGTGGGGGATGGACGGTAATAGCACTAGCGCAGCGCAGTCATGCTTCACAATACGGATGCCCGTATTTCAATGTTTGTAAGACAAAATTTTATATTGTCAATATTAAATATTTACCATATAAAATAAAATAATAAAATAATAATAATAATAGAATAGAAAAGTCAAATAAATTTAATATACGATAAAACTTTTTCGTCCCCAAATTCATCATAATAAAAACTCGGTTCTTTTATGGACATTCGGTTTATATAAGCAGTAAATTATAGAATCAATAATCATAAAACATTAAGTCAAAACATATATATTATTATATATATATATATATATATATATATATATATATATAGTTAGAGTATATATATATAGCAGGCAGATATATAGTATATATATATATATATATGATATGCATATATATATGTGCGTGTTTTGTGTAATGAATATTGCAGGAACACCTGTTTCAAGGGCCTTCACCCTGTAATAAAATCTTTGCTATCTTTTAAAATATATATTTATGCAATTTCACTTCATTCTATTTTCAATATTTTTACAATATTAAAATTTAATAATAATAATAATTAAATAATAATAATAATAATAATAATAGACCCCTAATAATAACTAATATATAATAATAATAATAATAAAAATTAATTACAGTTAGAGTAATTGCTTGAAGAAAAATATTAGAAAAATTTAGAAATGAATTAATAGTGAGAGTATATATACATATAGTAAAAAGGTTATTATATATATATATATGTTATATATATATATATATATATATACATATATATATATATATATTATATTATATATGAGCATATATATATATATTATTATTACATCCTCTGATGAAAAAGGTAAAGGAAGCCCACCAAAAGAAATGTAAAAACAAAAGAACATTCAGAAATTAAAGGCAGACATGTTCCATTTAAAGGCGCTTGAAAAAAAAAGGTACTGGTACTGCAAGATTACCAAAAGAGTACATGAATGATACTATTCAGTATAAGGTCAGAAGTTTTACACAGAAAAAAATGAGACTATTACGAAAGGCGAATCATTCACAAGAAGCAGCTCAATGCCCACTGTAATAACAATAGTCTATGTAGAGTTTGATGCAACAGTAGGGGTGCTTGCTTTAAAAAGTCTGGATTGAATCAGTGAAGGTGGGAGAAACAACAACATGAAAAATTCTACACTCCAAACCCTCAAGAAGAGCTATGTACTCAAAACCGCTCCAGGCGTGTTTTCCAAAATCTCTGTACGATGGACAGAACCGACAAAAACTATAATGGTACTGAACACTGACCCAGCCACTGGAGTACTGTGCAGAAGTTTCGAAGAACCCTCATAGCATCTAATCATAACAACTAACCTCGATATATATATATATCATATCATATATGTATATATATATATATATATATACATAGTATATATATATATAGCATATTATAGTATATGATATATATATATATATATATATATATATATATATAGATTTTTAGTAATTTAATGAAGAAATTAATTTTTGAGTAGTTAGGAGATTACTTGAGGGTGATATATCTATAGCAACCTGGTCCTTCGTTATTTTGTTTGGAATTAACTCAAGGACCAGCCTCTGCATTGATAAAATGGACAAGCCCACACCTGGTGCAAGAAGGAAGAAGAGTCTAAAGGCAGGATGATATCAATGAGTTTGTCTTAATTGATAGGTGAACACTCTTCCTGGGGAGATCATTTTCAAGTGACCAAGAACTAGCCTTTGTTAGGTCGGATGTACTGACAGTTTATTCTTTCTGGTTTGGGAGGCACAAGAAGGAAAGAGGAGTTTAAAGTCAAGATGATATCAATTAGGGCTCGATCCAATGTGTGAGATGCAATCTTGATGAAGATGATGAAGAAGATGAAGATATATATATCAAAAAGTATTTCATATTTCCTTAATAGGAGAAGATTACGTCAAATATGTAATTGAAGAAATTATTTCAGACAGAAAAATTAAAAATTTCTATGCCCTAATTAGAAACATTGTGGAAGACTAGATAGTCCGCCACCAAAGTCTTCAGTAATACATTAGTCGTTGTTTTGATGTTTTCCAAAATGAAGAGAGAAAAGAGAACCGAGATAGCAGTGAAATGTCAATAATGGAGTGGAATTTTCTGACTTTCTTTCTGCGACGACATTGGCGCCTTATCTCATTCATAAGTTTAAGATTTGCAGAAAACAATGAATCACACTCAGTCCTTCCCACCACTATTAGTCCTTGTAACAAAAAGAGGTGCCTTACTCTCACATGAATAATGTGTGAATATTGGAGACTCCTGGTACCTCCTTCTTTCCAGCTACATCTGTTTTGTGGAACTCCTGCTTTCATCTATTTTTCCTGCAGCATTCAATCTTCCTCTTAAGACCCGCGTCAGCTCACCTAGAAATCACATTTATTTTTTGTTTTTTTTTTTTTTGCTTTATTTTTAGTTCTCCTTGAGTAGAACTCTGGTCTCTGAATGGCAAGGGCATCGTGCAGAAAAAAACTGAAGAACAATTCATCATTTGCAAATCAGAATGAAGGCACAGTGGTACGTTTGCAATAGTTAATATAAAAAGACCAAAGAGAATATCCGAGATAAGCAGAAGGAAAACAGCAATAAGATAGAAATGAAGGAAACAAGTGGAAATTAAATCTTTGTTTTGGGATTCCCTTGATACTAGTGAGACACAGTAAATATTTATCAAATGGCGAAGATCAGAGGACCGAGAGCCAGCAAAAGGGATATATTAGAAGTGTGTTCTTAGGGAACAATTCGATTATGATCCGTTGAATTGTTGTCAGAAAATAAATCTTCAACTGATTTGAATATATAAGATGATCTTCAAGAACAAATCAGATGATACCTTTTTTGTCGTATCTATCAAAAACTATCCCAAACAAAATAAAGTTATATAGATTAGTGAGTTATAAAATGAGAAAATAAAACAAAATCATGTTATGAACAAAAAAAGCAATAATATAAAACTATAAGTCATTTTATATTGGTGCAAAGATGAAATTATATCTGTACAATACAATTCATTATATATGATAGAAGAATAAGAGAAATCAGAATGCCAGTGATTTGAAATGCGGTTTTAGCGGTTCAGTCGCAAAAGTGATACCATATAATATGAAATTGCAGATAACATCAAGGTAAGAACACTTCACACAAACTGCCAAAAATCGACTAGAAGAAGAACCATAAAGATTTTTGCAATCCCAAAGGAATGTTTAGAGAAGAATGATTTTCGGTTTATTTTTATTGAATATATGAGAAGGAATCACAAATCGCTGCTAAGAATGTACATCGCACATGGTCTATGCCAGAAAATGTTGAGTGAAACCTAGGAATGGTAACGACACAAAATCATCACCAGCGTTATAATTTAAAACATTAACAAAATAACTATAGTGTCACAGAGTAAGATAAAAAAAAACAGAAGTTAACAGACAAATAAAAAGAACAGATATGTTTAATCGTAGATTGACAATGAAGTCGAAATGATAAGTAAAAAATTAGAAAAATCGCGAATCATTAATACGAGAACAGATAACGTTACACACACAAGCACAATATTTACATTTGAATGAAAACTAAATTACAGGAAGTCAACAGGATAGGGTTTGCTTTCGAGCTCATATAGCAGGTATTTATGATATTATATATATATATTATTACATATTATTTCTAGACCTATTCATATTATTATATATTATTATGGATTATGTTATTATTGTTATTATTACATATACATATTATACATATATATATATCATATATATTATTATTATTATTATATATATATATTATTATTATATATATTATTATATTATTATATATTATTATTATACATATTATTATATATTATATACATATTATTACATATATATATATATTATTATATAGAGAGAGAGTATATATATATATACATATTATTATTATATTGTTATATTATTATTATATTATTATTATACATATATATATATATATATTATTACATATATATATTATATATTATTATTACATATATTATTACAGCAGCGGAGGAGAGGCCTTAGTAACCTGTAGAACCCTATATTCAAAATTCCCAAAGATCACAAAATAATGCAAATTTCTTCGAAACAAATAAAATTTGAAAAAATCTAATACCTGCTTATTTTTACCCATTGATTTTGCAATATAAAAGAATAGTTTTTCTCAAAGTTCATGCATGCCCACGTTGGTGCACGAA
>JABUQX010114257.1:0-17500 GCA_015478945.1 Trachelipus rathkii | reverse complement strand
TATTATATAATATCCATTGTTGTTATTAAAGAAAGAGTTATTATTAGACATATATATATATATATATATATATATATATATATATTATATATATATATATATATATAATATATATATATATATATATATATATATATATATATGTATATATATATATATATATTATTAATATATATATTATTATTATTATTATTATATATATATATATATATATATATGTATATTACATATATATATATATATATATATATATATATTATAGTATATATATATATATATTATATATATATATATATATATATATAAATTGATCTTTCGAACCGGGAACAAGTTAAAAATCTTACTATATACATACCTTATATATCCGATCTGAACTTCCGATATAGATGCAACCCATTGTGTATATGCTGAGGTATCCGAATAGAAAAGATGATTTTGGGCAGAACTGGACTGGATGGGGTGGAAACTGTGAAGGTCGGAATTTAAGAATTTTTTTTTTTATTTTTGAGTGAAGCAGATCCTGAGCCAAAGTAAATCACATACAAATATTTCTAAAGAGCCTACACAAGCAACTACGTCAGATTTTTTTTTTTTTTTTTGGTAAAGTCACCTAGTTTTTTATGTGGATTTAATCTTCCATCTGGGGGTAAGGGGCAATTGCAGGTCCTCAAACATTGATAGCGTAATGCGTATTAATATATGAACATCTGTTCACAGAGGGCAGCCCTTGACCTAGAGTCCTTCGAAATTGAATATTTATTATATTAATATATTACTAGGGATCATGAATAATCACAGATTTCGTACATTTATCGTACTTATTATTATTATTATTATTATTATTATTATTATATATATATATATATATATATATATATATATATATATATATATATATATATATATATATGTATATATATATATATATATTTACACCTTAAAAGCTCATGCATTAACCATCCTTAATGTATACTCGGGGGTAAAGAGGAAATCGAACTTTATGGCCGGCTATCCTAAGCCTGTCGCCACTAACGTGTTCAGTCGAGTTTTAATTTGCCCGGGAAGGTAAACTCCTGACTGCCGTTAGTTGATTGAACCTGCGTCCTTCTCGCATGAGTCGGTAAACAACTCTACGCCACGAGGCGTTCCTTATAGAGAGAGAGAGATATATATATATATATATATATATATATATATATATATATATATATATATATATATATATGGTAGTAGTATATAGATATATTTGCTTTTATTTAATACTGAGAATAATTCTAAAGGGTGAGAGGTAGAGAGTAGAGGACACTGGTTTGAGGTAAGATTTGAGAGAGAGAGAGAGAGAGAGAGAGAGAGAGAGAGACATCGCCATTAAGAAATGAGACAGAAGGGTCCTATGATGCACCAATGAATCTTCTGGATGAAGACGGAAAGACGGAGACGACATAGTGGACAAGAATTGTCTTAATGGACTGGTGACGACTAAGTTTATTGAGAGGAGAGGAGGGAGGAAAGAGAGCAGTGAGGAGAGAGTATATATAGTATATATAGTGTATATATATATATATATATATATATATATATATATATATATATATTATATAGAGAGAGAGTATATATATATAACCCTAATATTTTCTTTATTTTTTTTAATTCCTTACTTTATTTGCTGAAATGGAGAAAACATGTTTGTTCAACTTTACTTTCTCATTATCAAACCACATAATTTAACCACATAATTATGTTCTAAAAGAAAAGCTAAACAAATGCGCACAAGATGAAAGCAAATACACCTTAAATACTGTGGGATTCCTGGAGTAGTTGTAGAATATATATATATATATATATATATATATATATATATATATATATATATATACATATATATATATAGAGATATATACATATATATTATTATATTACATATATATATATTATTGGTGTTATATATATATATATATACTGAATGCCGAAATATTAATGTGGACGAAAACTACTAGAATGCACATATCGAAATTTATAAGGAAGTCACACGGATACGGATGGGCAAAAACATATAAGATGTTTGTGTGCAGGGCAAGTAGAGAAGAGAGAGAGAGAGAGAGAGAGAGAGAGAGAGAGAGTAGGTAGAGAGAGAGAGAGAGAGAGAGAGAGAGAGAGAGAGAGAGAGAGAGAGAGAGAGAGACGGGTATTTAAACTGCCTCACAAAATACAAAATATTTCTTAAACATATTCGTTGTATAAGGGGAAGAAACTCTTCCAAGTCCCTTCTTCGAATAAAGAACTTCCGAAACAAATAATGACAACGACTTCCTTTAGAGCAGAGTTTTTTTTTTCTAAGGACCCGATCCTTCATCTCGGCAGGGCTGCCTACAACCCTCCTTCTCTCCTCTTTCTGATCCCGTGTGTATCATTCTGTCACGGAAGATTTTTTACCAATGAAGAGGGGGTCCTCCACCCTCCCAAACTCGTCCTCCATTCACCATCTCTCTCTCTCATATACAGTAAAAAAAATTCATCTTCCATATAATGTATTTACATCTCAATACGAGAACAAAGTAACAAAATACACATATATACATATATAGGCCATTAATATATACAAAACTTTTCGACCATAATAAATATCCTGAGCATTCGCTTCATCGCTAATGCGCCAACACGTGTTCGGAACACAGACACACGTCATCGGGTATAGTATATACATATATAATATATTATTATTATTATTGTTATATATATATATATATACATTAAAGAGATATATATACATATAGGTCTAAGATATACATATATATATATATATATATATATGATCTGGTAAACGTTCGTTTACCAGATGCCAAACTAAGGAGAGAGGGAGGGGCACCTAGGTGCTATACTTCCCCTATATAAGTATGGGAATAAAAAGCTCTCAAACTCCTTGAATTACCAGTGGAAAAATACTGAAGCATACAAATGCCTAACAATGCCTACATTTTAGGGTTAAAAGATTCAAAATTGTAACGGCTTGGGGAGTGCTTGTGGAAGCCGCCTAGCCGAGGGATTATTATTTTAGACGCCGGACGAATCGGTTGTGTCAGGTAGCATAGGGCCAAAGAAAAGCCGGCAAGTTTGCCGTGTCATTATTATTATATCAAATTAACTTTGTCTATTCCATAATTAAGTACTTTCTGACCATTGTGATTACAAAATTGATTATATCATCTGTCATATTATTATTTCACGTGCATATTTAATAAACTTAGATCACAGAATAACCATTTTTAATAAATCATCCATTCAGTAATTACTTATTTAATTGGTCTGAGTAATAACCTCAGATCATAATCTGGCGACAGCCCATAGTACACCTTGAAGATCATTAGGAGATATTAATTATTATACTGAAAGAATCCCTTCAACATAGATCGACGGTGAAAGTATTTGATTGCAGTGTTTGTAAATTTTGTGAAGTGTTATCGCAATTTAACTGTAATTAAATATTCATTAATAATCAGAGTGATATCGGATAATAAATAATTTATATTAATACTGCTTGAAGAACAAAGTATATTAGAAAAAAAGAAGAAAGAATTTATAAACGTTTCAATGAACAAACTGGCCCATAGTAACAAACTCAGTGAGAGTCCAAACGCTTTAAAAAGAAAAAAAAACACACAAGTCTTTCTTGTTTACAAAAACCCACCATGGGGCGAATAAGAAAACTGCTCCACGTTCAAGGCGGGGAGAGGAAACCCACTTCCCTTAGCGTCAGTTAATGCTGAAGACCTTCGTCAAAATCACTCATATCTCTTTGGTTGAAGACTGACGAGTTCGTAGGCGACCGAGAATGTACGCTCAAAGAAACAGACATGTCGTCTATAAATATAAGAAGACGTCTATTCGGAAAGGGTCGAAGAAACAAAAGCTCTCTTTCCTCCCACCAACTTCCCGCCTTCGATGGCTATGATATTGTCAGTTGGTTGTCTGCGACCAATGCGGTATTTAAACTTAACGGAATTAATGAGGGTTCGGAGAAAGTCCGACTTTTAGCCTCAATTCTCCCAAACAGTCTTGTTTCTACATTACAATTCCCATTGCGCGAAAATGCGTATGAAGAATTAATGAATAGGATAGAAGAGACATACTTACCGGCACTGAAACAGAGAGTGCTTCAAAAAGGGGATGGAGAAAACAGAGTTGCCAAGTCATTATCTCAATCGTGTGAAGGAAGTGTTAGGTAGAAAGAACTTTGATTTACTCGTAGAAAACAATCCGAAATTTGCACAAGAGCTCTTCTTGAATGAGATGCCGACTCAGGTCCAGATGAGTCTGTATTCCTTAGCTCAAGATAATGACATCAATAAACTTGTGGTGGTGGCCGACGATCTTTTCAAGAACTTTGTACATAAAAATTTCCAACCGATGCCCCAATACTGGGGAAATGTGAATCAGCTTTCAGAAGAAACCAATTCGAAACATTATAACCGCTCACGAAGTTACTCACATGATCGCGACACAAGAAAGGAGGAGGCGGAGACTCAGCAGAAGATCCTGACTCAATTACAAAACATATTGGATACAGCCAAGAGCGTGGCTGAGACGCTAAGCCAGCTAGCGCAGAGACAGCCACCTCCTACTGGCTGGCAGCCATCTGCAGACAGCTGGCAACAACATTCAAGGAGGGGTAGGAGCCAGCCTAGACGTAGATATGAGAACTATGCTTCACAACAGAATAATGATGCCTATAATAATGTCTGTTTCTATCATAAGAAGCATTGGCTCAAAGCTTACAAATGTGAGTCTGAAGAATGCCCGCTTTATACTCTGGTATACCCTCACGAGGGGGGGGCTGCTGCCAACCCCCATCATACAACCACCACTCAGGGAAACTGAAATCTGGGTCATCATCTCATCTAGATGGCCGCGACAAGAAAATAGATGGAGGTAAAACAGTATCATTTAATAATTATGTAAAGATTTTCAAATTTAATGCTGAAACAGGCTATGGCAATATTAAAACTAATAATAATAATAATAATAATAATAATAATAATAATAATAATAATAATAATAATAATAATAATAATAATAATAATAAATGAATGATGTGAACTTTAATTATGTTAATAATAAGAATGAAATGTTATATAATAATGAGTTTCCATGTAAAATAAATAACAAAAATATTTCTATTGTAAATACCTGTGAGGTTGAAAAACCCGAAAGCGATTGCCATATAAGCGAAACTGATATTGAAAATGAAATAAAAAAAGATCAAATTGCCATAGCCCATGTATTAAATAATAAAAATATGAGAGAGATTAATAATCAGGTATTATGTAATTATAATTCTAACATGCATGTCGGTTATACTTTCTTTAATAATTATTTGAGTATTGGATATGAGAATGATCGGAAGGTATTATCAGCGAGCTCAGTATGCGAAGCTTTGGGAGAGACGGGTGATATAGGTTTAAGTTCTAATTTGTGCGGAGAACCAATTATCTCAGCCGTCCAAGAAAAAACCAATAGCGCTCCTCTCTCTAAAGGTGATGTATCTGGCTCTAAGTTATATAAAGTATTGAATAGAATTGATAAAAAATTTTATATATTAGATTCTGGCTCGGAAATCGATCTGATTAGGGCTAGCCCCATTCATAGGTCGAAACGACCAATGGGCCACATTTTAGCCGCCAACGGCACCAAAATAAATGTTTATGATTATATTGATATAGATTTAGACATTGGTTTGAATAAAATATATAAACACAAATTGTATATAGCAGATGTAAAACTAAACATATTAGGTATCACTTTTTTGAAACATTTTGGGTTTGGGATAGATTTTAAGAACGATGTATTAATTGATCCCAGTACCAATCATACCGTATTATTAAGGACCGATCATTCTATATCCTCTTTAAAAATAAACTCAATCTCCCATGATCTTTCGCATGAATCTCCCCCTAAAACTCTCACCTCTTTGCCTTTTAGCCCACTCTTTCCTCTTAATGATATTTTGTATAAGTATAAAACATTATTTTTAAACCCGTATTTAGATGAGAATGTTCATTTAAAAATAAAACAACGAAAAAAATGGGCTGAAATATTTTCTAAGTATGGGGGACAAGAAATGGGGGATATGAGAGGAGGAGGTGAACTGGAGACAGAATTGGGGGGAGGGAAAAAAGTGGGAGATATACCCGAAACGATATTGAGGGAGTTGGCCTGTGCTTTCCCATACAAGCCAACCATAAAAGGCTCGCCTATAAGGTTACCTGGCCGTAGGATTCCACACAAACTGTATGAAGCAACAAAAAAGGAGTTGAATCAATTAGTCGCTGCAGGTGTGTTGAAAAGAACAAATGCCACGTGGTCAGCACCGTTTAGTGTTTTGGATAAAGGAGGGGGAAGAGTTAGACTAGTGACAGATTTTAGGGAGCTTAACAAAAGAACAGAGGTGGATATATTCGGTCTACCAAATTACGATGCAATTTTCGCACTCAAAGGTGCTCGGTATTTCAGCAAGGTAGATTTGACGAGCGGCTTTTACAACCTTCCGTTGCATCCTGATTGCCAGAAGTACTTTGCAATAACCAGCAATCTCGGGACCTTTATATATACTTCTTTACCGATGGGATTCATAAATTCGCCTGCAGCATTTCAAAGAATGGTGAATATATTATTGTCTGACTTAAAAAACTGTCACGTATATATTGACGACATTTTACTCTTTACAGAAACCGCTGAAGAGCACGAAAGACTTGTGGAGACTGTTTTAAAAAGATTAAATTATTTATCTATCTGTGTGAATGAAAAAAAGAGTAGATTTGGAGTATCTGAAGTAGAATATTTAGGTTTCATAATAAACGCTGAAGGTGTTAGGGCGAATCCAGAGAAAGTTGCAGAGATAGTAACTTATAAGAAACCGCAAAATATTAGAGAAATGAGAGGATTAATAGGAAAACTTTCGTTTTACAGAATAATGCTCCCGTGCCTAGCAGATTTAATGGGTCCATTAACTGACTATTTAAAGGGTAAAGCGTACTCCAGAAAGAAAATAGTTTGGAATGAAAAGTCGGAGAAGGCTTTTAGCGCTGTTCAAAACGCTATAAAAAACTCCTGCCTATTAGCCTACCCCGGTACTTCAACGGCCATAAAAATATTCATTCATGCCTCGTCAAATGCTTTATCAGGCGTTATTCTGGGAGATGACAAAGAAAGCCGACCCTATGCTTTCTTTTCCTCCACCCAGTCGGCTATTGAAAAAAGATATGATGATATAAGTAAACAATTATTAATACTAAACAAAATGTTTAACAAATTCGGGTACCTACTAAAGTGTAGAAAAATAACGATATATACTCATTTGAAAGAATTAATCACCTTATATAACAAAACAAATGATGTATTAAATCAAAACGCAAAACAAGTCCGTCAACTTAATTTACTAAGCTCTTATAATGTAATTTTCAAATTAATTAGTATAAAATCCAATCCGTTAAACGAATATATCATTAAAAATAATCCAAATTTCCAAATAGCGGACGAACAAACAAACAAAAAAGAGAGTGGAAAACCCCTCGTAAATATTTCATTCACAAGCCCTTTAAATCCTACAAATATTATTATAGGGGATGGCCATAAAAATAGTTGTCGTGAAGTAGTAGAAAATAGTACGCATGCCGATCGGCCATTTAACCCACCGCAGATGTTACCCGAGACACGTGTCGCTTTAGAAAGGAATTTACTATCCAGGTATGAAAGAGAAAAGGAAAAGGATGATAAAAGAGAGAATAGAGAAATATTAGAAGAATTAACCGTGAATTTGATATCTGACTGCAATAAACGAAATAAGTTAGTTATAGATAGATTCCTAAAGAGTATTGACTACAAAAGTATAAGCGAAAAGCAAAAAGAAGATACATTTATAAAGTCATTAATCAATAACCGAGAAAAAAGTGGGTTGAAAATGATGGAACAGAATTATTGGTTTAATAAAGAAAGTCTAAAGCTTTATGTGGACGTGTCACTGGGGTATTCTCGTGTCATTTTGCCCGAGACCTGCATACCGGAAGTGGTAAGGACGTTGCACTTGCAAGGCCACTTAGGGGTTAAAAGAACGGAAATTGCAGTGAAATCAGAGTTTGTATTTGAGAAGATTCACTCGCGAGTTAAAGAGATCGTTAGAGCTTGTAATGAATGCCAAATAAACAAAAGCGCTCGCACTATTAGTCCTAATTATGGCCAGTTCAAAGAGGTGACCTATAAGTTTGAAATGTTGCAAATTGACATATTAAAAATGAGCCCCTGCCGGGGTTATAAATACTTGTTTACGGCCATTGATAGGTATAGTTGTTATCTTTTTGCTATTCCTTTAAAGGAGATGAATGCTGAAAGCGTCATTAAAGTATTATTGTATGAGATTCTACCTTTCACTGGAGTGCCTGACAAAATCCTCAGTGACAATGGAGGAGCCTTTAAAGCCCACCTGTTTGAAGAGGTCTGTAAGATGATTGGTGCAGAACATATCTGTACCACAGTGGGAAGTCCGCAGTCGAACGGAAATTTAGAAAACCGCCATCGAGTTTTATTAAGCAGCCTTCGTTGCATGTTAAGCGAAAATGAGTTCAAACATCACGATTGGGTATCAGTCTTACCGTTTGCGCTTTTTGCAATAAGAACGGCTCCTCTAAATGAAAATGTATCACAGCGTCTCAGGTGCTCTTTGGCCAAAACGTGAATATACCGGGAAGATTAGTAGACACAGAGAGACCTGGAGAAGCTATGTGTTATGATAAATATTTAAACAAGTTAGCAGGGTTGTTTGCTCAGCCGTTGGCACCGAGAGCCACTTTGAAGAACCGATCCGTGTTCGTTCCCAAAAATTTGAAGGAAGCCAAGCTAGTCCTTGTAAGAAACAAGCAATATAATTTAGGCAAGCTCGAACAAAAGTACCAGGGGCCCTATAAGGTGTTACGTTTCACTAATAATACAGTTTATATCTTAAAAAATGGTCAGCCGGTAGCAGAGAATTTAAGAAACATAAAGATCTATTACCATTTAACGGAGGCCGATCAGAGTAGAAAATAGCAGAAAAATAAAAATAATAAAATTGTGAGAGAAAGAAATCATAGGTAGACAACCTCTTACTAATCTTTTCTTTTACAGGTAATACGGTCAAAGGTTATGTAATTAGAAAATTTGCAAGTGCAAAGATTGTGTACACAAATTATTGAATAATAATATTTAGTAGTTGTAATTTACCCTCCTCAAGTAGTTTTCCACCTATCTTCCTTCCTCTATCCTTGAGATTGTTTGTAATAGAATTAAGGAAGGCATTCTTTGTGGCTAACTATCAAACATATTGAAATTATCTCAAATGGAAGCTCTCTTCCATTTGCTGTTCCAATTTGTTTGAGCTATACTCCAGGGACACCACTTGATCTGGTAAACGTTCGTTTACCAGATGCCAAACTAAGGAGAGAGGGAGGGGCACCTAGGTGCTATACTTCCCCTATATAAGTATGGGAATAAAAAGCTCTCAAACTCCTTGAATTACCAGTGGAAAAATACTGAAGCATACAAATGCCTAACAATGCCTACATTTTAGGGTTAAAAGATTCAAAATTGTAACGGCTTGGGGAGTGCTTGTGGAAGCCGCTTTGAGAAGCCCCAGCCGAGGGGATTATTATTTTAGACGCCGGACGAATCGGTTGTGTCAGGTAGCATAGGGCCAAAGAAAAGCCGGCAAGTTTGCCGTGTCATTATTATTATATCAAATTAACTTTGTCTATTCCATAATTAAGTACTTTCTGACCATTGTGATTACAAAATTGATTATATCATCTGTCATATTATTATTTCACGTGCATATTTAATAAACTTAGATCACAGAATAACCATTTTTAATAAATCATCCATTCAGTAATTACTTATTTAATTGGTCTGAGTAATAACCTCAGATCATAATCTGGCGACAGCCCATAGTGACCTTACATCATTAGTATTAATTATTATATAATATATATATACTATATATATATATATATATATATATATATAGGTATATAATATCATATATAATATTTAAAATAAACACATGTTTGAAACATGATCACTTCGAGGAGTGACGTCACAACAGAGATAAAATAAAATTTCTCAATTTTGTAATTTTTTTATAATAATATTTCACCAGTTCTTTGGGAAATAACATAATTAATATATTTCGAAGATAAAATAGTGGTTCGAAAACTTGAAAACATTAAAAAAAAACATTTTTTTACAATTTCACGTGACGTCACAAACTGAAGAATAAAAAGTCAAGAATGATAAGACCGAAAAAGAGCAACCTTACGGATGGAAGAAAAATTCCCAATTTCGCTAGAAAATTGTCTTCCGTTTGGAAGAAATTTGACAAATCAAATGGGAAAGTGAAGAATTTCTTCCGTTTGAAAGAATATTGTGCCAACAAAGCCTTATTTTGGGGTGTTAATACGTTTTAGTTATAAGCCACGCATCTTTATTATTTTTAATCCTTGGTAAAACCTTAAATTTTATTTTTTAGTAATTTTTTTTTTGTTTCAAAAAATTTCATCGAAAAACTTATAATATATACAGTTATACAGTAGTAAGGGGTGGGAGACTAGCAGAGTATATATAAATATAATATAGTATATATATTAATATATATATTATATATATATATATATATATTATATATATTATATATATAACTGTAATATATATATATATACTATATATACTATATATATATATAGATATATATATATATATATATAAATATAATACCTAAATATATTATATATATATATATATATTATATAATATATATATATATATATATATATATAATAATATATATAATATATATAATGTAATATATATAATACTAATATATATATATATATATATATATAAATAATATATAATATATAGATTAAATATATATATATACTTAGTATATAAATATTATATATATATATAATATAATAGTAGTATATATATAATCTATATATAATGTAATTATACGATTATATATATAATATATATATATATATATACACACACATATATATATATATATATATATATATTATATGTATGTGTATATATATGTAATATATATATATATATATATATATTATATCCGTATATATATGTATATACAATATATATAAATATATATTTCTTCAGAACAAAATCAAACGAAATTCTTACTCTCAAAATCGATCCAGAACGTTCTTTATAAAAGGGAATAATGTCACGTAGCAATACCTCAGTTTGCCGTCCAAACAAAAGTAAATTTACACGTTTCAATCTGTATGCATACTTCCGCCCACCTCGGCACTCGCCTCTTCCTTTCCGAAAGAGAATTCAGTTATTCTGACGCTATACAAGCAACCAGTTGTGGAAGTTGACGAGTGAAATAAAAGTGATTTTTGATTGGGTTATATATATATATAACGATATATATATATATATTTATATATATATATAGTATATATAATATATATATATATATATATATATAATATATATATATATATATATATATTATATACTATATATATATATATACCCCTTCTACTGCTTTGAATGAAAGATCTCTGCTTTAGTCAGAAATAAGAAAAGACTAGTATTCTTTCACTGTGATTTTCAATATTATATCCTATATATTACATTACCTCTTTTATGTATATATATATATATATACGATTATACATTTTTGATATATATGGTTACAAAAATATATATATATATACACGCAGCTTTCCTGTATAGTATATATATATATATAGATATACGTATACGATATATATATATATATATATATATATATAATATATATATAGTATATATTATATATATATATATATATATTATATATATATATATAACTGAATATTTGTTTCAACAGTTATTTTTTACTCACTTTATGTGATGAGATATTTTGGTTGGAGACAAACTCGAGAGCGGAGCCCTCTCATTTAACCTTGAGGGACAAAAGCTGATGAGGTAAAAAGCTTTCTGTTTTGTAATTTTATTAATAAATAAATATTATGGTGTTCATGCTAATAAAAATATTAATTATCTGAGAAAATTACCTAAATAGAAAATTATTTAAATGTTATATGAGTGTAATCTAAAGCATGTAAACAAAGTGACCTAAATGTTGGGTATCAACACATGCAACAAAAATGTTTGAATGTATAATTTAATACCTAAATAGAGTACCTATTTGTACCCTATTAATTTAATATCTTAATTAATCAAAGCGTTTTTATTACAGCGTAAATTGTTAATTTATGTAATATTATTCCTAATTTTCCTTATATAGGTTTTTTTTACTGTTGATACTATTTGAGTCTCTGCGACAACGCATAATAAAATTGGATTTAGCAACGAGTATTAATCCCCCTCATTGATAGTTCAAATTAATCCAGAGGAGAAATTTGACAACTTAGCGGCCCATTGCAAGGATTCGACGGATCTTCTCACGAGTCAGAAATTGCAGGCAAATGATTCATTTCAATACAGTAAAACCTCACTCGGCGTCCCCGAAAAACCCTCTCAGGAGAAGGGTAGGATTCACAGTAAGAAAACTTCATAATGAAGGACCTAATTCTTAATCAAATGACCTCATTAGAGATTTCATTCGATTAAAATTTATATATATAGATTATATAATATATATATATATAGATATTAATATATATATAGATATTATATATATATATATATATATATAAATAATATAATATATATATATATAGATATATATTATATATATTTATATATATATATAATATATATATACTATATATATAGATATATATATTATATATATATACTATATAATATATATATATACTAATATATATATATAGTATATATATAGATATATTAGTATATATATATATATATTGTCATGAACAAATTATTTTACTAAAATTATGTCCCGGACGTTTTAAAAAATACTGGCCATATAAAAAATAAAGAAAAAAATAATAATAATTTTATTATTATTATTATTATTATTATTATTAATATATAATTATTATTATTATATATTATATTATTATTTTATCGGAAATTACCTACATTGTATGCTACATTTAATTTTAAGGTGCCTAATTTACAGAATAAATATACTGCCTATGTCTAGTAATTAAGAGAAAAAAGTGGATGCGTGGTTGTGATAGTGATATTCAAAGCATTCATATTGGGACATTTGAGGCAAGCACAAACGCACCGCGCACCGCTACGCCCACTTCAGCGCTAGCAACACACACGCGTCTGAGAACCCAAACACACTCACTGCTCACTGTCCTTAACTCATCTTTCTCGCTAAGACTCACATAGCAAAATGTCTTTCTTAGAGCCTCACAAAAAATTTGATTAAAACTTTTATTTATTTTATTTGCTAAATTCCTATTGGAATTTTAATTTTAAGGAAAATTGAGTCATACTCACATTTCATTTACAATGAAAATTGTTAAATGGAAATCATTGTAATTTTTTAAAAGTTTCAATATTTTGATATATATATATATATATATATATATATTATATATAATATATATATATATATATATATATATATATATATATATTATTTTATATATTATATGTAGATAAATTATATTTTATGGATATAGTATTATACTATATATTTTTTTTTTTTTTTTTTTGTTATTTTTTTTTATATATATATATATATATATATATATATATATATATATATATATCGGCGGAAATAAACGCCACCACCCTATATATATATATATATTTTTGGAATCAGCAGGACCAGGCGAAGGTCCACTCCAAGGTCCTGGGAGCCCCAGACCATTTTTGGAGATATATATATATTACAGGCGAGTTGAAATTTCAATAGTTTTTTAATGAATTCGAACTCAACATTCATCCCTGATGAGATATAGAGTAAATTCATCGAGGAGAAGTCATAAGTAGTAGCAAATAACTACGGTCGGTAAGGAAAAAACTTCGGCAATTTTTTCACAAATTTGCAAGAAACCCTACATTTTATGCAAATTTTTAATAAGTGATTTACCTTTTAGATAGTTTTGCGTATAAATATTTATATATTATATATATATATATAAAGGTGTTATATATATATATATATATATATATATATATATATTATATAGATATATAATACCGATATATATATATATATATATATATATATATATAATATATATATATAGATATTATTATATATAGATATAATATATATATTATATATAGTATAATATATAGAATATATATAATATATAAATATATATATAGATATATATATATAATATATATATATAATATAGTATATATATATATATATGTTAAGGTGTTCCGGTAAAACCCAATAGTGCTAATATCGTGTATAACGACCGCGTTAAAGATAGTTCGTTCCACTTTAGTGATTAATTTTAAGTAGTAAGGATGGCTGATGGACTAGATCTAAACCAAAGGGAGAATGAAAATACAAATGAGGAGTCAGAGAGAAATAATGGAAATCTTGAGTTGAATGAAGGAGATAACGCCCAAGGACAAGGACATGAAGGTCCAGAGGGGGGTAGCGATGTGCTCGTTGCCCAGGGAGGCTCACCTCCCCAAGGGACCCCTCCAGCACTAGTTCCAGATCCGAGAGTTGGCCATAATCCTGATCACACTCTTCTGAGGCAATCCCCCCACGGTATTAGAGAAGGAGAACCTCCAAGGAGAGAGGACCATCCCCCCTATTATTTGAAAACCGCCACAGTGGACAGCACACTGGATTCGCAATTGATGCCTATTACCGCACAGGGTGCCATAAAGAAAAAGAGCCGAATAAACTGGGGTGCTACAGACCCTCAGACACCGAAACCCCATGGAAATAAATGGGAAGGTAAAGAAATAACCGTAGGTGCTCTACAAGGGCTAGAAGACCCATTATTGAATCCCGAACAGGTCAGGAGACCAGTTTCCTTCCACCTACAGGGCACAGCATGGCTGCACAGCCACCGCACCAACCCCTAGGAGGGACAACAGGGTACAGCATGGCTGCACAGCCACCGCACCAACCCCTAGGAGGGACAACAGGGCACAGCATGGCTGCTCAGCCACCGAGCCAACCTCTAGGAGGGACACCAGGGAACAACACGTATTATGGTGGCCACCCACTGGGTGCCCCCCCTCCATCTTTTCAGCACAGTGGTTTTCAGTACAGTGGTATTCCACCAGGGTATACCCCTATGCCTAACCAATCGTATTCTTATCCCGGAATGTGGAATGGATATCCTTATATGCCTCAAACACCAGGAGTCCCAGTCTACCAAGCAAATCTATTTACACCTGCTCTGCCTGAGGTGCCAGAAGCCCTAAAACTTTATGGTAAAAGTTTAAAGACCAGACTCTGGCACGGCATCCAGTATGATGAGTACGTTGTTTCATTAAATGAAAAGCTCAGTGCTTTAGGCACATTAACAGAAGAACAAAAGATTACTTTTGCCAGATCAGCCATTACATCGAATTTAGATAGTGAAGCTAGGCATTATTTGCTCCATGATCCCGTTTTCTCTCGGTTTAAAAGATTAGAAGATTTTTTGGCTCAGTTAAAGTCCTACCTACAACCGGAGGATAGAAGAAATGTTTTCGAAATTTGGGTGGACTTTGTAGAATATAAAAGAGGGAAAGAACAGCTTTTTACAGATTTCATAGTAGGATTAAAGAGTAAGCTTAGAAAGTATCAGAGTAGGATGTATGACCTCGATAAGGAGGCAATGTTTAATTCTAAACATATAAAGGTAATGATCATTGGTAAAATCATGCAGAACCTCTCAGAGCGCAGGGATGGTGAAAGATTAAAAGAAAAAATATTGCAGACCATTGATATGGAAATAAGTTTAGCTGAACTGTTAGACAAATTGTATCAAATTTCGAAAGGTGCTTTATTGAAAATGGATAACAAGAGACAACCGGAACTCCGCACCACAAAAGTGTTCATGGCCCGAGACGAACGGGAAGATAGGCAGAAGTCAGAGTACAACAACTCTTACAAGAAAAATAAAGAGTCTGTCCACAAACCAAGATATGAGGATAGGAAGAGGAAGAGATGAGATCAACTAATGTTTTCCGGAGGAAGACAGATGAGGCAAGAACAGAGCAAACTCCACGAAAACACAAAGGAATAATTAGAGGAGTGACCGAACAAGAATTGAAAGAAAACCACGTTTGTTTTTCATGTGAAGTTATCGGCCATTCGTCGAGAACCTGTCGCTGGGGATTGCCATACTGCCGGGTGTGCCAAGCTTATCATAAAAGGGGCTCGCAACCCAGGTGCAGAGATGCTCCTTCATGGAAACCCTCTTCCGGAGAAAACCAAGTGTTCCTTCCATACAACAGCCAAGTTGATATGGACAGGGGCGTGAAAGCCCAGAAACCTGAGCGTTTCACTACAGACAGGCGAGGGCCCAGGACCTTCACGAGGAAGAAAGAAGGATACAAGCCCTCCGGTGAGAAAAAGAGCACTAGAGTTTATGTGGCAGAAGGCCAGCGAAGAGACTCTGAGTTAAGTGAAGAAGAAGAAGAGGAAGATAAGCCCCTAGATAGAGAGCCCTTCCTCTCCCTCTCCGAGGAAAGAACAGACAGAGAAAATTTTCGGATGGGGGCAAAGGCTGGAAAACAGTAAGAAGAAAAAATAAGAAAGGATATGATAAGTGGGTATTAAATGAAGAGAAAGATAAAAAAGTTGCCCAAACATTTTTTCAGGAAAGTGTTGAAAAACCATACAAACTGGGACACCATTTCTATACTAACGTCCATCTTACTCCCTCAATAGGTAGTAAGGAGGCTAGAGCGTGTGTTTTATTAGATTGTGGGAGCAGCATATCCCTCGTAACACCCAAGCGTTTAAAAGAGTTAGAGAAAGAAGGTAACTTCAAGATACCGCTCCGAAAAACCGACCTGGTGGTGCAAGGGGTCGATAACAACCCAACTAAGTTAAGAGGAGAGGTGCAGCTGTACCTCCGCATGCACAAACAATATTACCTCACCACTTTCCAAGTGAGCGAGGTACAGGGAGAACCCAGTTGGTCCATGTTGTTGGGGAACAACATTTTATCTAATTTACCCATCACTTTGAATATGTTTTCTTCAAAAATGTCTATCCACGAGGAGAAAGAGATAGATATACCAGTCTTTGCCAAATATGGTATTTATTTAGTCCGAGAACACACAGATGAGAGCCTTAGAGAAATAAAGGACTCCCCTCTGCCCAGAAAAGATCCACCCAAGCCATCAGTGGCCAAGGGGGAGAAAAGTAGTAGGTATTCTAAATATTTTAGGGATTCCGATCGAACTTTAAAACATTTAAACCAAACTGAACAATCAGTTGCGAACCAATCTTTTCCACAGGAAAGGCGGACAACCCTGTCAGTCGACCCAGCACATGTTGCGCACGGTCCCCTTACATTACAAAGGAAGACAAGCCTGT
>JABUQX010114256.1:15000-23128 GCA_015478945.1 Trachelipus rathkii | reverse complement strand
ATAAGATATATATTATATATATATATAATATATAGTATCAGAGTAATATATATATATTATACATAATATATACTATATAATATAGTATATATATTATAACACATACTTTATAATTTTTATATCTACTATATAATATATATATATATATATATATATATATATATATATATATATATATATATATATATATAATATATATATATATATATATAAGTATATATATTTTTTAATTTATTCGTTTCATAAAATAAATAAAAGAAAAGAAAGCGAAGAATTATGAAAGAAAACCTTTCATAATGTTGATACCACTTTTTTTATTATTCTTACCGGAATTTTCAAATAAATGTTTTATTTTTTTTATAGTAAGCACTTGAACGTTTGAAGTTTGAACGTTTTACTCTCAGCATTCATGAAAAACATGTTTACAGATTTTGAAAAGGAATGGTGTGATCGTTTGCAATGAGGTTTCAATATTTTTAAAAGGAATGGTGTGATCGTTTGCAATGGTTTCAACCTTTTAAATTTTATTTTTTCAACGCTAGCATCTTTGAGCCACCTCCGAAATATAAGAATATAATCTTTCCCGATTTTTATGTTGTTGATCTCCTTTATCTAACACTTATAACTGCTAATACTAAAGGAAAAGAGTTATTATGAATTTTCAATCAACATTTGCTTTGCCTAATCTTTTTCATCATATTTGACATATGACATTGATTTTCAGTATATCAAGGTTAATACGTCAATAGAAAAGATAAGATAATGGTGTATGATGTAATAAAAATAAAATTATATATATATATATATATAATATATTATATATATATATATATATATATATATTATATATAATATATTAATATATATATATATTATATATATTATACTTATATAATATATATACATATATATAATTATATATACATAATTATAATACTATATATATATAATATTATAATACTATATATATATACAATATATATATATATATAATATATATATATAGTCAGCGTCTGTTATAGCCGTCATATGTTATCTTAAAAACCATTAATGCTACAGTAAAAACGGAATACCATTGCTGGAAATCCTGCGTCCAAAGTTTTGCGCCTGAAAAATGTAAAAAAAAAAAAAAAGAAAAAAAATAAAAAAAATAAAAAAATTATATCTCAAAACTACAATAGCTACAGCAAATGGATACATTTTTGGAATCCTGGTTAAATTTCACATAAGAAAATGTAAAAAAAAAAAAAAAAAAAAAACAATTATGGTTAATAATTATAGTAAAAATGATTAGAAGCTATTTAGAGACCTTTTATGTTCTCGTTAAATAAATAGACTTTCTATTAAATTTTGTCTTTTTTTTTTTGACTAAAACGAATACCCCAAGGGTATACCCGCACCAATGGCCAGGAGTCGGGGTTCTCTCGGCCTTCCGGGAAACTACGGGGTTAGGGCAGCTAATTCCCCCCTGCCGGGAGCCGGTCTCCGGTAACCCCCGCTCTGTTGGTATTTGGGTTGTCGGGCGGGGCGTTCCTCCGCCCCTCCCCCACGGGGTATGGAAAACGCCCCCCTATTGTTCCCCGTCGGCTCGAGCCCCCCAGTGTGCCAAAAAAAACGCAAAATTTAATAGAAAACGCTCTATTAATTTTTAACGAGAACCACAGAAAAGGTTCTCAAAAATAGGCCTTTCTAATCATATTACTATAATTATTAAACAATAAAATTTTTATTTATTTTTTTTTACATTTTCTTATGTGAAATTTTACCAGGAATTTCAAAAATGCATTCCTTTTCCCTGGTAAATATTGTAGTTTTTGAGAATTAATTTTTTTCTATTATTTTTTTTTTTTTTTTTTTTTTTTTTTATTTTTTTTTTTTACATTTCAGGGCAAAACTTTGGACAGGGATATCCAGCAATGTATTCCGCGTTTTTACTGCGGTAGCATAATAGTTTTTACAGGATACATATGACGGTGCCCTTCTATAACAGACGCTGGCCCCATATATAAATATATATATATCAGATCAATTATATATAAGTTATACGTATACACGTATCAATAATATAGTATATACTATACTATATATATATTATATAATAACTATATATATATATATATATATAATATATTATATAATTATAGTATACTATATATATATATGGTGATGGGACGATTATGAATTTTTGACGATGACGATGACGAGGACGATTATAATAAATGTTGCGATGACGATGCCGATGACGATGACGATGACGATTTAATTGAAAAAAGAATATTTTTAACAAATTCTTTCTCCTCATCTCAATATAATTATATATACTATAGTAATACTGATATATACTACATACAAAATACACTATTATAATATATATACGACCTCATTATATATATATACTAGCTTCGAATCACTCGATCGACCTCATATATTACTGACGTTATAATAGATGCACTACTATAGCTAGAATCTATATATATATATATATACTATAATAAAAGATAATAAAACTAGAAAACTACGTACATACTCATACTATATATATATATATACAAGGACTTACACAGGGAGTCAGGGGGTTCAACCCCCCGAAATTATTTAAGCGATTCAAAATTTTTGATTCCTTTAAGTCTCTAATAATCAATAATAAAAATAATAATAAAATAATAATAATAATCAATCATAATAAATAATAAATAATAATAATCAATATAATAATAATAATAATAATAATAATCAATATAATAATAATAATAATAATAATAATAATAATAATAATAATAAATAATAATAATAATAATTAATAATAATGAATAATTAATAATAATAATAAATATTTATTAATGGAAATGAGCAGACATGTTTGTAGTCCGTAACTATTTCTTAGGTTAAGTGGCTGTTTCACCATATATATTATATATATATATATATACTATTATATAATATATATATATATATATATCATATGATATATATATATATAATATATATATATATATATATTATATATATATATACTATACTATATACTATATATATATATAAGTATACTATATATAGATATAATATATATATATATATATCTATATATATATATATATATATATATAAATAATTTAAGACCAGTTACTTAAGTATAAGGTTTCCAAGTTTGCAGAATGATAGCAAATTAGCTTACCTCCCCAGTAAGGATACTGATTGGATGTATAAGACTTTAAAAACTATAAGGAGGGAAGCTGTAAGTTCGTGACGGAATGACAGGCATCATTCTCGTCCAACGAAATCTTTCTCTCCTTCATAATCCAATGGGTCGAATCTGGCTTGTTCTCTGGCCATTCATTGCTAGAGACAGTGCTTATCGGGCGTGGAAGAAAAATTCTCGTTCTCGTATCACTCTCGCTAATTTTCATTAACTTAGAAAATCGTTGCAGGGGACACTCTGTCGATGAGCAAAGGCGGACTTTCAACAAACGAAAGTGCGCTAACCGCCTTGGTTCTCTATGCTGACAAATCTGGGCTGGCCTCTTGCAAATAACCCATCTCTAGAAAACTTCTGTATATCTGCTTTCCTCCTCTAATTCGATCTGATGATTCTGTTGTTAATTCTAAAACTGAAAAGGCCAATCTCTTCGGGCCTTCTATTTTCCTCTAATCAACCTGAACCGCATTCTGACATTCCGTCTTCCTCACTAAATTCTCCCTCTCAGGTGTCCTATGCATTTGCCTGTGATTACATTTGCATCGGGTGCGATGGGCCCCTGAAATCATGAACGTTAGGAAGCGGGTGGCCCCGGATGGCATCCTCCCCGAGCTTGAGGCAACGTGGGTTCCTGCTATCCCTGCCCCGCGTTCCACACCACCTAATACTCTCTATGATCTCCAAAATACTAGCCTTGCCCTCCCTAGTGTTGAAGCTCTAACATGTCCAACCTATTTCCGATAAAAGGGAAGCCGCTCTGCATCCGTCTAACTATCGCCCTTTAGCTCTCATTGTATTCTATCTAAAGGTCTTTGAAACCTCTCTCAACTCTCATTTCTTTAAGATTCGTCTGGAATTCTCATTCACTTCTTTCCTATCGCCCCTAACTAATCGCCCTATAGCTCTTATTGGTATTCTATCTAAGATCTTTGAAAACCCTTCTCAACTCTCACTTCTTAGCCCATCTGGACTTTCCGACGCCAGTACGGCTTTCGGCGCCTCGAGGTCTACTGGCGATATCTTTCCGAATCTTAGCCGATTTATGGCTTCTCGCGCTTAGAAAACTACGGGGGAGACTTGCGGGGTGGCGCTTGACATACACAAAGCATTTGACTGAGTATGGCACTCGTCACTGCTCTCCAAGCGCCCCTCCTTTTGGGTTTCCCCCTTTCTCTTTGCTTACTTAGGTCTATCTTTCTTTCAAATCACTCAATATCGGCTGTGTTGAGGGGGGGACTTCTTTTTTTCTGTCAATAGTGGTGTTCCTCAGAGCTCTGTCTTATCTCATAATTTATTCCTACTTTTCATTAATGATCTTCTCCACCGGCACCTGCTAAACTCTTATTTTACTCATATGCCGATGACGTGACCCTTCATTCTTCAACTCATATCAATTCATGCTCCTTCTTTACTTCTAGAATTAGCCTCTCGTATTAATCTTTCCGATTCTATTCTGCGCTGATCTGCGTTAGAATTTCCGGAGGAGGTGGGCTCAACCTTGTGAAATTCAATTCTTAAAAAGCACAACTTTCTACAAATCTCCCTCTCTAAAACACTTCTAACTTTCCTATCGCTTTCGACGGTTCTCTCGTTTCTCCTGTTTGTCAATATATAACTTCCCCTTGGCCTTAACACTAAAACAAAAAATGTCTGGAAACCTCTCGTCACCAACGGTTGCTAGGGCGGCCTCAAAGAAACTGAATGTCTGTTTAGACAGCGAGACTTTTTTTTCCTCTTTTCAGTTGCTCCAGCTATACAAGGGTCTCCTCCCCCCATGTATGGAGTTCTGCTCTCATATCTGGGGGGGGGGGTTCTGGATTCACCCGGCTTTTGGACAGGGTCGAGTCAAAGCCTAAAAGCTTAAAAAGGTTCTGTACTTTTCAGTTCACTTGACCCTCTATCTTTGCATGGCGTTGATGTTGATGCTTTATCTCTATGATAGGGAGGTACCGCAATGGCAGCGTGCTTGAGGCGAAGTTCACACTCGGCATTCCATCGACCATTGAATAGCCTGCGCTAGCATAAGGGATGCTGTATCTGCAACAGTTTTGTGTTGACATTGGTAACTACAGGCTAGTTCGTTGTGGTGATTCCTTCTTTCCAGCCACTCTGTTCTGTGGAATTCTCGTCCATCTTCTGTATTTCCTTCTAAAATCTCCTCACTTAAAGCCTGCGTTTGTCTTCATATGGCGTAATTTGCGCTGAGGGTGAAACTTGTGCAGCGTACTATACCCCCTCCTAAACAGGGCTCTGCCGTGAATGGTGGTTTGACCATACTGAAAAAAAAATCCTTGAGTAGACATATATGTGCAAATTGAACTGAATCTCTACTCACCCCATCCAAAACATCATTCAGATTTCCCCCAGAAAAATCGCACTCTCTTCAACATTTTCCTCAGATGGACCCATATGTCGGAACCACACAAATTTTGACCTTTTCAATTAATTTAACCTTTACAATTCTGTACTCACACACACAAACATACTACCTAGCTCATCTACCACAAGTTCACTCATCAGCAAATTGCAAACACAGAATTCCACACCAACACAACACATTTCACACCACACCCACTCATTTTCACCGGTTCCTTTCATCTTGTTCAGTCACAGCGAGCAAAATCAAATTTGCCCCTTTCTAAATGCATCCATCAACCTCTCTCCTCATCTCTCCTCAACATTTATACCTCTGCCATTTCATTGCCAATACGATTCATACATTTTCGCGAAAGATAGAAGCCGTTTATGGCGATCACGACCTTCTCGCCGAGGCATACATTAGCATTCCTGCAAAGATAAGTAGGTAGTGGGCCAGGCCAGCCTAACTACCACCTGTCCCCTTAGTCGCCCTTCTACGACACGCAGAGAACATACGATGTGGGCCAATTTTTCTCCCCACACAGGGATATAAGGGATAAGGATGTATGTTCTACGATGTGGGCTAGAAGAGGGGTGTGGATATAAATATGCGTATATGATATGTGGATAAAAGGTGTTGTTTCTAAGATATTGTCTGGAGGAGTGAGTTTTGATATGAACGCAGAACAGAAGGCGAACCATTAGGCACTGGAAATTCATACACACCATAAGCAATATATATAATATATATATAATATATATATATATATATATATATATACTATATATATATATATATATATATATATATATAATATATATATATATATAATAACTATATATATATATATAATATAATATATTATATATATATATATATATATAATATATATACACAAAGTGTGTATATATATATTATATATATATATATATAATATATATTATCATATCATATATATAACTGATATATATATATATATATATTATATATAATATACGTATATATATATATATATATATATTATTATATATTATATATATATTATATATACTATATATATATATATATTATATATTATAGAGGTTTTAATATTATTCAAAATTTTCTTAATATTTTTTCCATTAATCGGCAAAATAATCGGCAAAATTGCCGCATGACGATGACGATTGAAAAAAAATATGCCGATTTTTTGCGAATGACGATGACGATTGACGATTAAATCGTCCCCATCACTAAACACATATAGTATATATATCTACTATATATATATATATATAATATATAATAGTATATATATATATATATAAATATATATATAATATATATATAGAATATATATATATATAAAATAAAAATAATTTTTCCCATACAAATTACAACGCTGATTCCATATATGTATCAGTTTTCTTGTTCATATCTTAGGTTTTCGAGATATCATGCTGGTAACTTCTTTAGTTTGGCAATATATATCTATGACTATATATATATATATTAATTATATATATATTATATACTATATATATATAAGATATACTATATATATATAGATATATATATATATTATATATAATATATATATATTATATATAACTATTATATTATATATATTGTATATATATATATATATTTGATATATATTATAATTATAGATATATATATAATATATTATATATATATATTACTAATATATATATATAATATAGATAATATATAATATATAGATATTATAGTATATATATATAGGTATATATATATATATATATAATATATATCTATTATATAATATATATATAAATTATATATATATAATGTACAGCTTGATTGAAAATTAGCAATACTTTAAATGTACATTTCTTTCCATCTACTTTTCGTATAATGATTAATAAAGTCTAGTGAGTTAATGATAAAAAGGATAAAAACAAAAATTAGAAAGATACATCTCTAGAGCATTACCATAATGTATGGCCTATGTCCTGGGGTATCCAAATGTCATATCACCGTCATGAACGCACCTCTTTAATTCTGGCTGTTGCAACACAGCTCAAGGAAAGAGAAAAAATAGGACAAAAGATCTGTAATTTATAGCTCATAGGACTTTAAGACGTTGTTTGCTTGGTGTTGGGGTTGCATTGACACTTTTCTTTTTTACAGCCGTTTTTGAGTTTTGTGCATTTGTGCTAGAAACGTAGGAAATGCAAAGTTTTGCGTCGTTTTTGTCAAATTTAGCACAAATTAGGAAAATGCTCACCAAACTTAAGGAATTTCCTAAATTCTGTAAGGTTGCTCTTTCCTGTGCTTTCCGAATTTAGGACAATGCTTATAAAAAAATGTAAGCAAACAAGATGGTGGCGTATAAGTCCGTTTGATTTGATGAATATTTCATTCATAAAATTAGCTTTAAATCTAATTTCTTCCAAATCGATAAACTCCATCACAATAGTTGATCAATTATTTGTTAAATAAAGTGACATAAACAATTTGTTATTTTATTTATTTCTGTTTATTCCAAAACCACTTGTTCCATCACAACAGCTGATCAAAATATTTGTAAACAAACGTTCGTTTATGTACAA
>JABUQX010114256.1:0-10000 GCA_015478945.1 Trachelipus rathkii | reverse complement strand
CGAATATATGCATGACGTAACAAAGGCGAGTAGATCTCTATTCTAGATTTTAAATCTGGTTTTCACATTATAAAAGCATTAGCATCATCTGAACTATTGAATATAACCCACAACGAGAAATTAGCCCATCTTAAACAAGAATAAATGGTTAACGTTAACAAAGGACCACACTTAACACCAGTAAAGTAAATTAACATAACATCCAAAAAACGTAACTTGTTCACACTCTGTCAAGCCTGTCTCTACATAACAATGTTAATTTTACATTTAACATTGGTAATATGTAACAAAAAATTTACCATAAACGTGTGTAATTATCATACAGACCAATGAGTATACTCTAACGCCCCATAACAAAGTTTTCATTTAATAAGTCAACATAACATAATCAGAACTTAAGAATATAATGACAAAGCAGACCATGCCACATACTTGATCATATCGAGAGTTAGATCATATATATCATATACTAGAGCAAGATATCATATCAGATCAGCTCTATCAGCAGACAATACCACTTTAACTAGCGCATATCTCTGTAGAGAAACTTAAAAAGTCCATGGAAGAAGTTTTTCATCAATAACCTTTACTTCATATAGGTTATTGATGAAAACTTCTTCCTATGAAACCAGAGATCTCGAAACATCGATTCGAAATGCTGCTAATGAAGTCATTGAGCTATATTCCAACCCTCATACGAATCCTGATCATAGTCTAATACATCCGCTATGAGGGCTGAAATCAATTCACTTTTGACGAAATTGATTCCAATCCTCATACGGTTTGTAACAGACTATGATAGGATCCGTATGAGGGTTTGAATCAATTTCACTTTTGGTGATGATCAGTCACCTGATTGGAAATACTATGTAAAGGTCCTCTTAAGAGGACATTCGTAGGAGCCAGAATGGAAGGTCATCATTACCCAACACAGCGAAAATGTCTACTGAAACCCAAAATTTCGGATGTATAACAGCTCTAAAAGGGTTTTAACGAGGATTCTTTCTTTCAACAATCGAGAAAGTAAACAAGAATTACAATGCACAACGAACCATATCAGTTCAAAGGGGTATATATTTCAACAACAAAAACAACAACAAAACAACAACAACAAACAAACACAACAACAACAACAACAACAATAACAGTCAAAAATTAGTTCTTTATATACCAACCATTATGAATAAGCACAACATTAAGCAAAAATTCTAAGGGCAAAACCTAACATTACCCAACAAAAACTTAATCTAGGCTCACGTTTCTAGCACATCATCGGTTGGTTAACACAGTAATATCTACAAAAATCATCATTCTCTAACATATCATTGTTATTTTCACATTGTCATAGTAATATTTAACATAACGTAACCTAACTTACTAATAAACAGTTTTCATAATCAAGAGTATCTAAAGCAAAACATCACACCTTTCGAGAGAAAACCCAGGGGGGATGTGCTCCTTGTAACACCTAACGCTTTCATGAGGTAACATGAAATATTTTTATTCTTACCCTATTTTAGACCCCGCCCCTTTCAGAAAATATCATTTCAAAACTGTTAGATTAAGCAACAGCGCATCATACAGAGGCGATTTGATAGCACTGTAAGCACTGTAAGCACTACTTTGAGATCACCCAGAGAGATGCACGAAGACCCTCTCGGGGTACCCTGAAGAGGGTGTAAGCGGTAGGGCACAGCCCTTTGAGCTGAGCCCTTATGTAACAGGTAAAGACCGTATTATTCCTAAAAAAAATCCCTTTACAAAGTATCAATCATCAAGATACCAGCATCTCGACTATGAATTTAACACCCATCTCATCAAAGTGCTCACTTCGTTTTGAGCTATACATCATTTGAATTATGAATAAACATAGACATAGCAAAATTCTAGGCAACCTAAAATATAACTCAACAAAAACTTAACCTAGCCTCACGTTTCTAACACATCATCGTCGGTTAACCATTAATATCTTACAAAACTCATCATTTCTCTAACAAATCAGTGTTATTTTTCACATTGTCATAGTAATATTTAACATAAAGTACCTAACTTCTTACGAATAAACAGTTTTCATTAACAAGAGTATCTAAAGCAACACACCACATCCCGAGACCACCTCCGAGAGAAAACCCAGGGCGATGGCTCCTTTAATACCTAACGCATTCATGAGATAACATGAAATATTTTTATTCTCTCCCCCATACCCTATTTTAACCCCGCCCCCCTTCAGAAAATATCATTTCAAAACTGTTAGATTAAGCAACAGCGCATCATACAGAGGCGATTTGATAGCACTGTAAGCACTGTAAGCACTACTTGGAGATCACCCCGAGAGATGCACAAGACCCATCTCGGGGTACCCTGAAGAGGGTGTAAGTGGTTAAAGGCACAGCCCTTTGGGCTGAAGCCCTTATGTAACAGGTAAAGACGTATTATCTAACAAATCCCTTAACAAAAGTATCCAATCTATCAAAGATACCAGGCATCTCGACCTATGAATTGGACACTTCTTATCAAAAGTCACACGTCTCTAGTATAACATCATTTGAACTATGAATAAACGTAGACATTAGCAAAATTCTCGGGCAAACCTGACATTACTCAACAAAAACTTAACCTAGGCTCACGTTTCTAACACATCATCGTCAGTTAACACAGTAATATCTTACAAAAACTCATCATTTCTCTAACAAATCAGTGTTATTTTCACATTGTCATAGTAATATTTAAACATGAATAACTTACAGTTTTCATTAACCAAGAGTATCTAAAGCAACACACCACATCCCGAGAGAAAACCCAGGAGGGATGCGCCCCCTGAAAGGGTGTGAATCTTGAGAGGGGGGATCACCCCGAAGGGGTGTAAGCGGGCTCTGGGCCTCAGCCCGAAGGGCTGAGGCCTTACCCCTCCTTCGGAGGGGTAATGCCCGCTTACACCCCTTCGGGGTGATCCCCCCTCTCAAGATTCACACCCTTTCAGGGGGCGCATCCCTCCTGGGTTTTCTCTCGGGAGGTGGTGTGTTGCTTTAGATACTCTTGGTTAATGAAACCTGTTTATTCGTAAGTTAGGTACGTTATGTTAAATATTACTATGACAGGGTGAAATTAACACTGATTTACTAGAGAAATGATGAGTTTTGTAAGATATTACTGTGTTACCTGACGATGATGTGATAGAAACATGAGTCTAGGTTAAGTTTTTGTTGAGTAATGTCAGGTTTGTCCGAGAATTTTGCTAATGTCTACGTTTATTCATAGTTCAAATGATGTTATACTAGAGACGTGTGACACTTTGATGAAGACAGTGTCAATTATAGGTCGAATGCTGTATCTTGATAAGATTGATCACTTTGTTAAGGGATTTTGTTAGATAATACGTCTTTACCTGTTACATAAGGGCTCAGCCCAAAGGGCTGTGCCCTTACCGCTTACACCCTCTTCAGGGGTACCCGAGATGGGTCTTCGTGCATCTTTCTGGGGTGATCTCCAAGTAAGTGCTTACAGTGCTTACAGTGCTATCAAATCGCCTCTGTATGATGCGCTGTGCTTAATCTAACAGTTTTGAAATGTATTTTCTGAAAGGGGGCGGGGTCTAAAATAGGGTAAAGATAAAAATATTTCATGTTATCTCATGAATGCGTTAGGTATTACAAGGAGCACATCCCCCTGGGTTTTCTCTCGCGAAGGTTATGTGTTGCTTTAGATACTCTTGGTTAATGAAACTGTTTATTCGTAAGTTTAGCGTACGTTTTGTTAAATATTACTATGCCAATGTGAAAATAACACTGATTTGGTTTAGAGAAATGATGAGTTTTTGTAGGATATATTACTGTGTTAACCGACGATGATGTGTTAGAAACGTGAGCCTAGATTAGGTTTTGTTGCGTAATGTTAGGTTTGCCCTAGAATTTTGCTAATGTTCTATGTTTATTCATAGTTCAAATGATGTTATACTCAAACCCAGTGACACTTTGATGAAGATGGTGTTAACTTCATAGTCGAAGAGCTGGTATCTTTGATGATTGATCATTTGTTTAAGGGATTTTGTTAGATAATACGTCTTTACCTTTGCTGATATGCGTCAGCTCAAAGGGCTGTGCCCTTACCGCTTACACCCTCCTTCAGGGTACCCGAGATGGGTCTTCATGCATATTCTCTGGGGTGATCTTCAAGTAGTGCTTACAGTGCTTACAGTGCTATCAAAATCGCCTCTGATGATGCGGCTGTTGCTTTAATCTACAGTTTTGAATATGCATATTTCTGAAAGTGGGGCGGCGTCTAAAAAATAGGGTAAGGAAAAAAAATATTCATGTTACCTTCATGAAAGGCGTTGGTTTTTACCAAGGAGCACATCCCCTGTTTTCTCTCGGAAAGGTTATGTGTTGCTTTAGATACTCTCTTGATTAATGAAAACTGTTTATTCGTAAGTTTAGGGTTACGTTATGTTAAATAATTACTATGACAGTGTGAAATAAACACTGATTTGTTAGAAAATGATGAGTTTTTGTAAGATATTACTGTGTTAACCGACGATGATGTGTGCTAGAAACGTGAGCCTAGATTAAGTTTTTGGGTAATGTTAGGTTTGCCTTAGAATTTTGCTAATGTCTGTGTTTATTCATAGTGGTTGGTATATAAAGAACTTATTTTGGCTGTTATTGTTGTTGTTGTTGTGTTGTTGTTGTTGTTGTTGTTGTTGTTGTTGTTGTTGTCTAACGAGAATATTATACCTCTTTTGAACTTGATATGGTTCGTTTCGTGCATGATATTTCTTGTTTAACTTCTTCTGATGGCTTGAAAAGAAAGATCTCGTTACCTTTTAGGAGCTGTTTATACATCGAATTTCGTCAGTAAGACATTTTTCGCTTGGTTTTATGATGACCTTCTCATCTGCTCCTACGAATGTCTCTTTACGAGCGACCTTTACATAGTATTTCAGTTCAGTGACTGATCATCACCAAAAAGTGAAATGTCAAACCCTCACGGATCCTTCATAGTCTTTTACAAACCGTATAGGATTGGAATCAATTCGTCAAAAGTGAAATTGATTCCAGCCCTCATACGATGTATTAGACTATGATAGGATTCGTATGAGGGTTGGAATATAGCATCAATGACTTCATTAGCACGCATTTCGAATGATGTTTCGAGATCTCTTGGTTCATGGAAGAAGTTTTCATCAATAACCTATATGAAGTAAAGGTTATTGATGAAAACTTCTTCCATGGACTTTTTAAGTTTCTCTACAGAGATATGCATTAAATGGATTAGTGCTGTAGGTTGTATGTTTAATCTTTTGTGATGTTAGCAGTTTATTCTGCTTAAATCGGCATGGTCTGCCTTTGTTACATTATATTCTTAGTTCTGATAATGTTATGTTTGCTTCATTAATATGAAAACTTTGTTACGTTAGAAGCATACTCATTGGTCTGTATGATAATTACAAAACGCGTTATGGTAAATTTTTGTTACATCATTACCATGTTAATGTAAAATTAACATTGTTTATGTTAGAGACAGGCTTGACAGAGTGTGAATAAGTTACGTTTTGGATGTTATGTTAGTTACTTTATGTGTTAAGTGTGGTCCTTTGTTAATGTTAACCATTTATTTCTGTTTTAAGATGGGCTAAGTTTCTCGTTGTGGGTTTATTTTCATAGTTCAGATGATGCTAAGTAGCTTTTATTAATGTGAAAACTTTGTTACGTCAGCATTATATTGGTTGATGTTTGTATAAAGAACTTGATTTTATGTTATGTTTATTGAAAATGATACAAAAAAGTTGACCTTAATCAATAGATCAATAGATCACAGATGGTCAGGAGGGTGCGCTGGATGGGGTTGGATGGTGTTTTGATTTAGTGATTTACTGCTTTAGGGTATGTTAAAACGTAAATTTGTAAGTTAAAAACAAAAAAGAATTTAAGAAATTTTATTTTATTTATTTATTTATTTTATTATTTTTATTTTCTTTTGATGGTTCTGAAACCATTATTTTCGAAATCTACAGACCAATTAACATATATAAGGACACCAACATTGCCATCATTACACAAATATTTAATAACTCGCCACCGCACCGGAGCCACGATGCATCTGTCACATTTCTACTCCTCTGAGTCAGACTCCTTCTTCATTCTTTCCCTTCCTTATTCATCTTTTCATCCTTCTTTTTTTTTCTCTTCCTCCTTCAACCTTCTGTTTTGCACTCTTCGTTGCTCTTTTTTCAGTCGGACCCCCCTAATGGGGGGTCCTAGACACCCTTACGGACTTATAACCCTAATATTCGAACTCTACGACTCGATAACACATATAAGGACACCAACATTGTGTTGTTATATGACTGTTTATTAAACCGCACCGCACCGGCTCCAGCACCGAGTGCCACTACCGATTCTGAATCCTTCCTCCTTCCTCATCTTCTTCCTTCCTCCGTTTCCTCCTCCTTCCTCCCTCCTTTCCTCCCTCCTTCTTCCTTTCTTCCTTTCTTCTTCTCTTCTTCCCTAATTCATTTCTTCTTTCTTCTTTTTTTTTTCAACTGGGGACCCCCTCCGGGGTCCCTGGACTCCGAGTCCGAATCGGACTCATTCTCCTTCCTCATCTTCTTCCTTCATCTTTCCTCCTCTTACTTCTTTTTTCTTCTTCCTCCTCCTCTGTTTTGCATTCCATGCATTTCTTCGTCTTTTTTTTTTCAGGAAGGGACCCTCCTCCGGCCCCCTGGACTCCGAAACCGAACCCAACTCCGCCTGAACTCCGAATCCGAATCAAACTCCGACTCCGACTCCGTCTCCAACTCCGTCTCCTCCAGCCTTTCTCTGAGTTTCAATCTTCTACGATCATTTTAATTCTTTTGTGGGGCGCAGCATCCCCCCCTTCAGGGGTGAGACGGCAGGAGGAACGTAATCTTCGTCTCCGGACGAGATTGCTCATCATAATAGCTTCACATCACAAATTTCAACTCCGATTCGTTAAGGCCTAACAGGGTTTTCAGGGCGAATTTGACCTTGGCGCTAAGGGGCAACACCCCAATTAGGCTGTACCTACGCGTCACCAAACTCGCCTTGGTCCACCTGTCCTCGATTGGAATCGTTAGCCTAATCTTTGCTCACCCAACACACACACACAAGGGCGTAGCGTTATATTTCACCTTCGCTCTCGGGGTGCGACCCCCCTCTATATACATCCTACAGACTTTAGAAATTTACACGGATTCGTCCTTATCCCATTATATAGATTATATTCAAGTTTGAAGCAAAATATCTCTTATACTTTTGAGCAAAAAGCTGTAAGGAGCTCAAAGTGTCCCGTCACTACAGCGATTAATCGAATGATAATTATTGTAAGTATTTTCTTTCGATTACATTTTTCTGTGTTATAAACCAACCAGAGCACGTAGAAAGACGATTTAAAGATCGATTTAGGGTAATCGATCACGATAATCATTGGAAACAATCAAAAATGAAATCTAATCGACCATATTAAAACCTTCTAGGAACCAAAAAGCCCCTTTGAGGGCCTCCGCCCACTTCTGTGGCGAGCTAAACCTCAAAAAACGTCTCCAGACCTAAATTCGGTCTCACGACCTTAAAAACGTCAGGTTTGACGTATCAAACGTCAAAATCTGATGAAATGATGGAAATTTCCAAGTCAGCTGTCGACATGACTGGAATTTCCAAAAACCTTCCGAAAGTGGTTTTCAAGTCTTTGCCTTCGACGTGCAGGGCTGCCAATTGGGAAAAATCCCCAAAATCCTCCGGAGTTGGGGATCTTGACCTGAATTATGGACAGAATGCTAAAAAAAGTAGCTAAAAAAATCAAGGCCAAAATTTACAAAAAAAGGGACAAATTTAACGGATTAGGTTCCCTTTTAGGAACAAAAAGCCCCCTCTGGGGGCTCTGCCCTATTTTGGGAGGCTAAACTTTAACTAAAGAAATACCATAGGGAAAAAACACAAGATGGTAGGCAGTCGGCGTTCTCTCGGCAGTTTGCGTAGTTTCCCTCCTATAACTACCTTATTATATTTATATATATATAGTATATATATATAATATATATATATATATAAATATATATATATATATATATATATATATATATATATATATATACTATATATATACACAGGGTGTCACAGAATGAAACAGCTCCACTTTATATATGGGGTACATTGATGGAAAATACTGTAGAAGCATAATACTCTACACATGTATGTTCTTTAACGCTTCGTGACGGAGTTATTAGCGATGGAGCCAACCTAAGAGGTGTGGAAATACGGTATGCGACACAGGATTCTCCCAAAACAGCACAATTGCATATTATAATACAACTGATACAGGTTACAATAAGTGTTTCAATTAGAAATTCCAGTCAATGACGTTCGGAACTGCAGGAAGAATCAGGCAAGCGTGTGCAGATATAACAGCAGATGAATGCCGGTCGACGACAACGACATTTTTCAGAGGTCCAGGGCTTGGGAGGAGGGCGCACTTTGAACACCTATTATAACCTGTAACTGTTGTATTATAGTGTCCTGAATAAAGATATGCAATCGTGTTGTTTATAGGGAATCCTGTGTCGCATACCATATTCCCATTCTCTTAGTTTGGCCCCATAGCTAATAACCAGGACTGCGGAGTTGTAAAATAAAATTTTCAACTCCGACTCCGACTCCTTAAATTCAAATTTGGATTTTCAACTCCGACTCCACTTAAACAAAAATTTTCGACTCCAACTCCGACTCCACTTAAACAAAAACTTTCGACTCCGACTCCGACTCCACTCAAACAAAAATTTTCGACTACGACTACGGCTCCGACTCAAGCAGTCAAATTCAAATTCGACTCTGACTCAGTTAGTGCTTTACTAGAGTCAGTAAAACATTTTTTTGTTTCAAATATTTTTTTTTTCGCTTGCTTTTGAGAATAAAAAAATATACCACTTTTCCAATGAATCTAATCTCCTAATGCTATACGGTAAAGTACCGTAAAGACATAAAGATGCAGGCGCAACACATTACAATCAAATATATTTAAATTTTGGAAACTAATGTATAACATAATTATAATGCAAATAATTTTTATTTTTATTAAAAAACAGGCATTAGAAAATTAATAGTTTATAGTTTCAGTCTTAAGTGTACTTAAAAAGTTAAAATCATACACTTAATTACTTTGTCGATATATATATTATTATATATATATATATATATATATATATATATATATATATATATATATATATATATATATATATATAGTTATATATATTATAATATATATATATATATATATTATTATATATATTATATATATATATAATATAAAAGAAATATTAGAACAAGAAAAAAAAGTTTTTTTTATTTTATTTTATATTTTTATACTCAGATCCATCCAAGATCTCAATTAAAATGAATTGGTTTGTAATACAAGATAAAATCATCCATCGATGAGTTTGGATAAAGCGACGCATCGGATCATATGAAGAGAGACCTCTTCGCTTCACTATCAAGGGCAGGGACCCCTAACTTTCAACTTTAATAATAATATATATATTATATATATATATATATATATAGTATATATATATATATACTATATATAATATATATATAATTATATAATATATTATATATATATATATATATATATATGTATATATATATATATATATATATATATATATTATATATATAATATATATATATATATATATATTATATATATATATATATATATATATATATATATAATATATATATATATATATATATATATTATATTATATATATATATATTATATTATATATGGGCGACAGGGTAGCAAAACCGGCCTTTTACTTGTTCTGCTGCGTATTACTCTTGACCAGCGTTGGAATCTTTATGCGCTAGAAACACGCATTTCAGGAGCGGCTCTGAGAGAACGAGTTTCGAGGCCACATGAAGAAGATGCTAGCTCCATTGAAAGGGGGGAAACCCTACCTGAGTGTATAACTATCTCTCT
>JABUQX010114255.1:27500-35313 GCA_015478945.1 Trachelipus rathkii | reverse complement strand
GAGAGAGATAAATCAACCAGCTGGGAGACCTAAGGAAAAGTGAATTGATTCAGTAACGGAGTGCCTGAAGGAAAGGAATGTGAATTTGGCAGGCCTATCCCAGGGAATGATCCCTAGCATTGACGAGATACCACAGTGGGGCCTTTCGCAGTGTGTTGTGAGGCCTTAGGTGGATATTTGGCCTCGACGGGCTCGCACTTAAAGGTATGAGAGTAGGTTATATAGAGGGGGCTTTCCTTTCAACTTACGTCATCTTATACCAACACTGTTTTTGGTGTATGCTGCACTCTCTATCCCAAACTGTGGTTCAAATTGAAATATAAAGAAAGAAAGAAAGAAAGAAAGAAAGAAAGAAAGAAAGAAAGAAAGAAAGAAAGAAAGAAAGAAAGAAAGCTTTGAAGCCATAAACTATAGGACCTTTATCGAGATAAACTTTAGTAATATGAGAATGATGCTACCGAATTTATTCAGTACTTACCTCATCCTTTGGCTATCATGAATTCAAAGTAGTAGCTACTTTGAATTTAAAAATTTTTGCCTTATATTCTGAATGTATGGAACCTTTCATTTGCCTCATCGTCTCTGATACACCAACATAATCAGATATATCTCTAAACTGGTGCTGACATTATATTTCTGATCCCTCATACGTGTACGATCATAGTTTAAATCCTGCAATATTGCATCCATCAATTCATTAAAAGCCTTTTCGAATGATGTTCCAAGATTTTTTGGTCGGTTGAAAACGTTTTCATCTATAACATGTACTTGATAGGCATGATGTTCCATTGGTTTTTTAAATTTCTCCACAGAGATATGTATTATGTTCATTAAAGTGTCTTTTTTCTTCTTACTAACATTATTATTTGCTGAAAGATTTATCTGGAAGTAAATTTCATTATTAACTATGATTGAAACGGATAATAAAATTAAATCTAGTATATATTAAAACTTTCTCAATAATACTCAAGATTAAACAAAACAGAAGTTAGATAAAATTATGAATTATCATTGAATTTAAAATTTATGATTCATTGCTAGACAAATAATTTACAAGATCAAGAAATGAAAGAAAAAATATATTCAAGACTAAGTTGTCGTGAAAAAATATGTATTTATAGAACATATATGTATTATGAGTTATTTTCTGTGGTAACATAATTTATAATTAGATTATTTTTATTTAAAACTAAACACTTACATTTACATATTGACTTGCAAAAGCTTCGCTGAATGGAGAATAAATTTAAGTTGTTTTTAGATCTCTCTAGTGCCAGCAACTCTGGATTAGAAATGGAATCCAGAGACCTATGTACCTCTTTATATACAGCTTCTCACTGTAAATACATGCAGTTGTTTAGTGTCGCCAGACCCATTAATTCAATCTTCAGATTTATAAAAGTAATAATTTTCTTAGGTTACCTTTGATGAAATATTCCAAAGTTATTGAAAGGTTAGGTTAAGGTTGTTTGTAAGATAGTTTGTTAAGCTTGGTCGGTAATGCTTGGCTAGTCACCAATGGTATGCTGGGGAACATTGTTAATGTAAGCATTTATTCATACTTTAAGTATATCAAAGTATAGGGAGAGGGGTGATCGGAATCTAAGTCTGACATTTCCTGTTATATCATGTTTTTTTTTTTTTTTTGAAAAGAGGCTGGGCTTATTATAGTTTTATGTTTTGCAAGATATAGATACAATATGACTCACCGTATCTATGTTTCGTTAATTTAGAATACAATTTTTAAATACTATGGTTTTATTCGGCTGTATATAAATTCGAATTATTTTAAGATTAAAACATGTGTTCATACATTAGTGTGTAGAAAGGTAGGAACTTAATCTTGAGGACATGTTATCCAATACCTATCAGTCGAGTTAGTAAATTTGACATCCTTGTGACGTTACAATTTTCGCTACCATTAGAAGCACACCGTTTAAGCCTGATATTTATCTAATTGAGCATTAAGAAGTATGTTTGTTGTGATACAGTCTTCATAAAAGTGAACATTGACATGAATACATACTAAGATACCAGGATGGGATTTACTGAACATATTCGCCATTAGTGGATATATTTCTAAAACCTGGTAGGCGTGTTATAGCTATAGAGCAGAATTTTCGTCACAGTTCATGTATGCACCTAAAGATTCTCAAAAATACGTATCGCATCAGCCACAAATAGCGAACTTTATCAAATGATTCGTATATAGGCTTCTGCGGAAGATAGAAATGACACTATAAACTTTGAATTAATATTGTAGTATAATTAAATGAAGCCAATACTGCAAGATCATATAGAGAAAAATTCAGGAACCAGAACTGGTAAAAAAACATTTCTCGTTAATGAAATACGTTTCAAACTGAGATTATCAACATTTGTTCCCTTTTGAACTTCAGCAAAGATTCGTGCATTTACGGAATATTTTCTTGAAGAACGTGCAAAGACATGTTTGTTAAAATACATATTAATATCTATCAATCATTATATAAGTGGAGAAGTTGCATCAATGCCCGCTGTTCCTAACTAAGATGTCTATTGTTGAATAAAATTTTTTTTTTTTTTTTAATTTTGATAATATTATCACGCCGATGCATCTTATAGAAATGTATATGCAAATGCATAGTAATTATGTAGTAAAAATGTATTAAATAAAAATATTTTCAATTTTCAAATTCACTATGATTTTTTTCTACAAAAAATGCTATAAATTAAAATGAGATGTTACTTTTATGGTCACAATGAGTTTGATACAACAAATCCACATACCAGAAACCGTGATACATGTACAGCTACTAAATATCGCAAGATCCAATTATTTAATCTTTAGATTTATAAGAGTAATAAGTCGCTTAGGGTAACTTTGATTGAATATTTTAAAGTTTTTCACATAGAAATAGGCTAAGTTAATTTAAGAATATTAAATATTGTATGAAAACGCAATTTTATATATATATATATATATATATATATATATATATATAGCTATATATTATATATATATATAATATATATATAATATATATATAATATATTATATATATATATATATATATATTATATATAATAAGGTATTATAAGCATTTGACTCCAGGAGCGATAAAAATCAGATAATTAATGTATCTGTTATTTTACTATTAATTTTAGGTTAAATACATTAAAATTTTTTGGGTAACCTAACCTAATCTAACGCCTTAACCTAACCTTACTAACCTAACTTAACCTAAACCTAACCTAACTTAACCTAAATTAACCTAACCTAAATTAATTTAAACTCGACACTTTAGCAGCTCCCAATATATATATATATATATATATATATATATATATATATATTATATATATAATATATATATATTATATATATATATATATATATATATATATATATATATATATATAAATAACGGCTACTCGCTTAACGGCGTTTCGCAATAACGGCGCTCTTAACTACTTAGTGTTGTGCGGAAGGAAACGCATGCACGAACGAACAGACGCTATCGCCAAAATACAGTAGATTCAAACTTTCAAAAATCGTCAAAAGTTAATGCTGTCATAACAAATGAAATTGCATATAATAATCAACTTCTACCGAGAAGAAGAGGGACTCTATCAGACAGGTTTCTTTATTATCATTCTTCAATAGATCACCATCGTAACCTTCCACTGAAGCGTTTGACCTGCCATCAACCTTCAGATTCTACACCAACTACATCCACTATCACCGTCTGCAAAGCGAAGGCGGTTGTTTATAGATTCAGATGATGAGATTGGCTATCCACTGCACGGTCGGACGAAGTTTCATCCTCAAAATTAAAATATTTGTGTATATTTTATAGTTAGTGTTATTGCACACTTAATACCTATATATTAGAACATTGTACGTAAGTTTTTGCTTGGCAAGCAGCTCGCGAAATGTAAGCCAGCTTTGCTTCACTTACCGGCGTTTTTCGCTTAAACGGCGAGGGTCCGGTCCCAATTGCGCCGTTATTGCGAGGTAACTACTGTATATATATATATAACATAACTATATATATAATATATATACATATATATATATTATATATATATAATATATATATATATATATATATATTAATAATATATATATTAATATATATATATATCATATATATATATATATATATAGTTTGTTAAGTTTGGTCGGTAATGATTGGGCTAGTCTTACCAATGGTATGCTGGAAACATTGTTAATGTTAGCAATTTATTCATACTTTAGTATGTGCAAGGTATAGGGAGAGGGGTGAATCGGAATCTAAAGTCTGACTTTTCTGGTTATATCAAATTTTTTAAAAAGAGCAGGGCTTATTATAGTTTAATGTTTTGCAAGTAAAGATACAACATGAACTCACCGTAATCTATGTTTAGTTAATTTAGAATAACAATTTTAAATACTATGGTTTTATTCGGCGGCTGTATAATAATACGAAATTATTTTAAAGATAAAACATGTGTCAGACATTAGGTGTTAGAAACGTATGAACTTAATCTTGAAGGCATGTTATCAATACCTATCAGTCGAGTTAGTAAATTGATATCCTTTGTGACATCACGATTTTCGCTACTATTAGAACACGTCCGTTTTAAGCCTGATATTTATATCTCTAATTGAGCATTAAGAGTATGTTTGTTGGGATAACCAGTCCTTCATAAAAGTGAACATTGAACAATAATAAATACTAAGATACCAAGATGGGATTTACTGACAGATTCACCATTAGTGTATAATATTTCTAAACCTGGTAGGCGTGCTATAGCTATAGAGCAGAATTTTCATCACAGTTCCTGTATCCACCCCAAGATTCTCAAAAAATACGTATCGCATAAGCCACAGATAGAGAACTTTATCAAATGATTCCTTTTATAGGTTCTGTGGAAGATGGAAATGAACCACTCTAATAACTTTGAACTAATATTAATAGTATAATTAGATGAAGCCGCAATACTGCAAGATCATAATAGAGAAAAATTCCCAGGAACCAGATACTGGTAAAAAAACATTAATCGTTAATGAATACGTTTCAAACTGAAGATATCAACATCTGATCCCCATTAGAAACTGTCAACAAAGATTCGTGCATTTACGGAATATGTTCTTGAAAAACTTGCAAAGACATGTTTGTTAAAATACATATTAATACCTATCAATCATTATATAAGTGGAGAAGTTGCATCAATGCCCGCTGTTCCTAACCAAGATGTCTATTGTTGAATAAAACTTTTTTTTTTAATTTTGATAATAGTATCACTTCGATGCATCCTATAGAAATGTATATGCAAATCCATAGTAATTATGTAGTAAAAAATGTTTAATAAAATATTTTCAATTTTAAAATCCCCTCACTATGATTTTTTTCTACAAAAAATGCTATAAATTAAAATGAGATGTTACTTTTAAGCTCACAATGAATTTGATACAACAAATCCACATACCAGCCACCGTGATACATGTAACAGCATACTAAATGTCGCAAGATCCAATATTTAATCTTTAAGATTTCTGATTTTTAAAACATTTAGGGTAACTTTGATTGAATAATTTTTAAAAAGTTTTTCTCATAGAAATAGGCTAAGCTTAATTTAAGAGTATTAAAACTATTAAATATTGTATGCAAACGCAATTTCATATATATATTATATATATATATTATATATATATATATATATAGTTATATATATATATATATATAATATATATAGTATATATATATATTGAGGTCTACTGGTGAATATATCATTTGCGGCTTTTGGGAGTAGGCAGAGTTGGCAACGCCTACTTGCCTTAGTGAGCCCAAAAAATATTAAAAAGTATATATATATATATATATAATATATATATATCTATATATATATATATATATATATATATATATATATATAATATATATATATATTATATAAGATATTATATATATATATATATAATATATATATATAATGAATTTCGTTCAAAGGCTAGCTTTAAGATGCCGGCATCAATTTCCACTCGATTCCTTTTTTTAATAGTAGCGGATCGGTGGCAATTCGTTATATCACTGAGTCATAAAATAATTCGTTATTCCTCTAAGCTAGGCAACTTGTGGATGTGCCTGACGACTCAGCAGCAGTCATTTTTTTTAATAATCCCCATTAAAATTGCATTAGCAAGAAATAATAATAATATTTGTAATAACCATAAATATAATAATTACCTAATTAATAATTTAATGCTAACTTGATCATCTCTTATACCGTCTCTAATTTAATTCATAATTTCATTTAAAATTATTGACTCAACCAGAGTCTGAGAAAAAGCGCTTGAGTCACAGACTCTACCTCGGCTACTCTGTAGCATGCCTCTGCAGACCAACATTAGCTCCATTTTCATGTTTTTAATGGGAATGATTTTGTGTGGATTTAGTTAGTAATAATACGATTTTCGTATTATTTATTAATATTAATTTATTAATTAATTTTGTGTGTTTTAATAAAATTGAGCTGTTAGTTTTATATATACGGGGATATTGGAATCGTAATTCGAATGTTAAAAGTTTCATTAAAAATTTACTAATTTCTTTTTCGAGTGTTGTAGGCCTATTGAAAAAAAAAATGTTAGAATATGTGGAATACAGTGAGTGATTCATATATGAAACCATTCATTCTCTCGCATTGTCGCTAATAAAATATCATAAATGGATTCAGATCATAGATTGTTGGTGACGAACCTGGTGATGAAGGCAGAAAAAGCTACAGGGTAAAGAAAAGAGAAGTGTGATTAAAGTGGAATCACTGAAGGAGTGTGATAAGAAAAGGGAAAATATTAGAAAAATAAATGAGGACCTTAGAACAATTAGAAGGAGTAGGAAGATTATGGGGGAGAACACCAAGAAACAATAAGAAGGGTCAATCAGAGGAGAACCCGCTAGCAAAAGATGGGTAGGGAGGAACGAACAGATAAGACACACAAATGGGTGGACTTGAAGAAGTGAAAGGAGGCAATAAAGAGGAAAACGGTATTGATGAGAGGTGGCTGAAAATAGAACTGTACAAACAAGGGCTCAATATGTGGAGGCGAAAGAAATGAGGCAGAGAGAGTGAAAAGAAGGAGGAAAAGAAGAAGCTGCAAAGAGTGAGGCCGAAGAACTGAAGCCAGATGGCAAGCCAGAAAGGAAGAAGATTTTAGACTGGCAAAAACATATAGAGGATCAAGGAGGAAAGTGCAACATCAGGGATAAGCAAGGAGAAGTTTTGGCGAAATTAGTAGACACAACAGGAGATGGACGGAGCACTTCAGTGAACTGATAAATGTGAATGAACAGTGGGAGGAGGAAGGGTAAGAGATGGTAGAGGAAAGGAAGATCAGAATTGCAAGCAGATATCTATGTCAGTATTTCACGGGGCATACCCTGAAAGCGATGGAAGAAATGGTTAACGTCGTCGATAAGACGTATATAACCCAAAGCCTTCATAATCCGGGAGGACAGAAATATGAAGAAGAAATTTGAACTGTTTAATAGGTGTTGAAACGAGAGTGAAGTACCAGAAGGATGGGAAAGTCAATTATAGTGCCAATATATATAAGGAAAAAGGAGACACAGGAGACTGTAAAAAAGCTACAGGGAAGTTTCCTTGTTTGAACCATCTGGTAAAAACATACGAGAGAATTTTAGAGAAAAGGTTGGAATGGTAGTAGAGCCAAGGCTGGGGGAAAGAGCACAGGATATAGAAAGAACAGGAGCACGACGGATCTCTTGTTCGCTCTTAGAATTACGTTGAAAAAGGTATGGGAATTTAACAAACGAGCATATATAGC
>JABUQX010114255.1:15000-20000 GCA_015478945.1 Trachelipus rathkii | reverse complement strand
TCAGGTGTTTAAACTTGATGATAGCAAAATATAATATGTTCGCTCATTCTGTCTATATCCTCAATTTTCAGACGAAGGTAGTAATTGTTTTAATGAACGCAGTGATGTTCTTTGTTCTCGTGTCTTTGATATCGGCGACACTAACATTTAGGACTTGCGGTCTTACTTCATTGATTTTCGTCGGTAAATTGATTATTGGTACAGTGGGAGGGGTTTCACGGAGTGGCCAGAACACTTATCCGAGGTGATCTTCTCTGGCTTGGAACCGCAAATTTCATATTCTCCCTCATTAGCTAAATCTTATAAACCTTATTTTAACTCTGCATGTTCTCGTACTGTCTTCAGGAATTTCCGCCAACTTAAAAATTCCTGCAAATTATATTTCATCCCTGAATCGTATGAAATGCAGTAATCTTTCTGGGTCTTCTTCCCCACGTTCTTTCTGGCATTTTGCAAATAATATAAACTCCAACTTCCCTTTTCCTCTTTCCATCCTCTAGCATCTTCAACAGGTATAACTTTCGTTTTACCATCTATTAAAGGTGAATTCTTTGCTGCCATATTTGCATTTAATTCCATATTAAACCCTTCCGGCGCCATTTTTCCTTCCTTCCAATCCAACTCACTTATAGGTAAGATTTTCACTTCTTCTAAAGATGTTATTTAGCCTTTCTCAGAGCGTGACACTAAGAAGGAGTATCCTTCCTATGATATCCCTCCTGTGGTTCTTGAAACTATCGTTCCATAGCTTTAACCTCAGTATTTCCAAAATTTTCAAACCTCCTTAACAGGAAAATCTGGAAACGTCTTAAATTTGACGTGATCTCTGATTGTCAGTCTGCCTTTCGTAAGTGATACTGTACTGGTAATCTTATTTCTCTCTTGATCCTTGGTCCTCATCTTCTCGGTATTTCGGAGATTTTTTTATTGTAGCGCTAGATATAAAACGAAGCGTTCTTCGATAGCTAGCCTGTAGGCACAAATATTTGATATCCTAACTTCCTTATTTCGGTATCTACCCTTCTCAAGGTAATCTTTTCTCTGATTTTCCTCTCGGGCCCTGTTAGTATAGACGCGCCCCGTTCTTTCTCTAAACCTATCAATAATTGTGTTATTCAGGGTTTATGCTTATTCCAAACACTTTTCTATTTTCCATCGATGACCTTTCTATTTGTCGTTTCACCACCTTTCCATTCTTAAGTCGATAATTGCACCTTTTGTTATTCCTTTTTTTTTGAAAGCTCGTCTCACTTAACATCAAATGGCTGCTCCTAGAAGGACGTCTTTGCCAATCAACCAAAACCTCGGACTTTTTCCAGACTCTCAGAAGACTTAGCAGCAGAAAAGAAAATTATTTGTTGTTTTCAATGCCTCAAAAACTCAGTTTCTTTTTTTTTTTTTATGTACTCGTCAAAATTTTTCATAACATTAAATTATTGTTAGACAAGCCTTCTTCTCATTTCTTAGTATCTCTTTATTGCGAATTTTCTTGGAAAAGTCAGCATTACTCTCTCTCTCCTTCTCTCTCTCTCTCTCTCTCTCTCTCTCTCTCTCCTCTCTCTCTCTCTCTCGCTCTCTCTCTCTCTCTCTCTCTCTCTCCTCTCTCTCTCTCATCAAATCACAGAAATACTCGAATTCCGAACCAAACTGAAAATGGATTTTTTGATAAATGAAAAAAATTGCGATAAACTTTAGTATAGTTTATTTGTATATATATTATAATATATATATATATATATATATATTTATATATATATATATATAATATATATATATAGTATATATATATATAATATATATATATTATATATGGACAATTTATAACGGTTGACTCCGTTTATATTAGGTTAGGTTAATTTAGTTTAGGTTAGGTTTAGTTAGTTAGTTAGTTAATTAGTTAGTTAAGTGAGTTAGGTTACCCAAAATTTATGTATTTACCCTAAAAATTATTAAAATTAACGATACAATAATTAGTGATTTTCGCTCCTGAGTCAACCACTTATAAATAAGCCTAATATATATATATATATATATATCATATATAATATATATATATATATTATAATTTAATATATATATATAAATATATATATATATATTATATAGTAATATATATTACTATAGATATATATATATATATATATACTATATATAATATTATATATATTATAATATATATATATATAATATATATATAGCTATATATATATATATATATATTATATATATATATATATATATATATATATATATATATATACACTTACTACTTACTACTTACTTACTTACTTACTTACATTACTTATTTTTTAGCCTTCCAGCCTCCCTCCTACGAAGAAAGGGGCCACCTCGACATATTGTCACCACTATAGCAGGGCTGAGCCCAGACTTCCGTTAAAATAAATCTTATTGAATTGTGTCTGAGATCCTTTAAGCTACGAAAATCTAATGTTTTGTTTCGCGTTCAGTTTGGGAAGGGCACCTTTGATAGTTCGGAGGGTGATTTATTGATTTGAATTTATATCCTTGAAGGAACTAATGCGCCCAGAGCGAAGCACGGAAGATAGCATAAGATTTGTTTCCGCAGGGATAACTTCTGGGTGAACCTAGCTTATGTATGTATAATTGGGATGCGGAGATCTTAGTAAAGATAAGTAATTGGATGTGTTTAGTGATTGGGAGTATTCTGAAGCGTGAATGGGAGAGAGATGTTGCATATTTGCGAATTAGGATATAATGATGGTTTGATTTTTTTCCTTCTTAGGTGCTATGTGCTGTCTATGGCTTGTGTTACTGTTTGATCTAATGAGGTGTGATTTATGCAAAATTCCACAGCCTGACCTGCATCAAAATGAATTTTAAAGAAGCAACTTTTAGCTCAAGTAGTTATTTGAATGATGGGTTATGGAGAAAGGCAACCTGTTATTATTATGAGAACTTTATTTATGTGGTTTTTCTAAATTTATTTAAAATTATTCGTTATGCTATTGTGGTAGCCAGGTAGAGATGCATAAATTTAAGAAGGGGGAGGGTATATGTCTGTATACGATTGTGATGTTACTTTATGTCTGGGAAAAAGTTTTTCCAATTTGAGTTATTCGTGCATTTAGTTGTGTCCTCTTGAATTGATATTATTTAATGTGAGGGGAGTGGGGGGCGTGAATGTGATATGTATATCAAGTCAACTTAGGATGCGTTTTTATTTGTTGGAGAGGGAGTATATTGCTTGATTAAAATAGCTGCGGTAGTTAGATTCTCTTTGTCTGTAAGTAGTATAGTTGTGTTTGATCTGTAATATTTGTTTCTGTTTGTTGCTAGCCACCTGCTTAGAGTGCTGCACTATATATTGTTGCTAGTCTGCCGTCAATGATATTGTTTAAAAGGACTTTGAGCTCTGCGGAATTGTTAACTATTCAATAACTATTAACGCAGAGAAAGGAAAGTGGATGGGGAGGTCGGTGCATAAAAGTGTTTAAAGAATGTAGGTAGAAAGAATGCTCCCTTGGAATCCGTTTCTATAAATTATGTAGGATGGGGGGAGATTTTTTTTGTCCTTCATATGCCTCTACCTGGTGCTACCGGCATAGGAGATTTGCTTTTCTTTTTTTTATCAATCATCTTTGATGTCTAATCTATGTTTAAGACTTTATCTGTTAAAGAGTACCTAGGACTGATATCAATGCCTGTTGATGTCTATTGTTTACTAGAAAAAAGAACTTGAGGGGAGGGACGAAGCGGGGTACTTGGCAACATCCCGTTAGAATAGTGCGTATATATAGTTTGGAGGTTAGTGTAGAGGTTTTTGCTTCGAAATCATTTGTTGATGTGAGTCCGATTAGAGGATTTAGGGTAGTTCTATCAACGTATTAATCTTATCAAGTACTTTGGATAAATTTGGGAGTAAAATTATTGCTATTAAAGAGGCTGCGGTTGGTTTATTCTTTGATTTAGTTTTGATTATTAGTGTTAATCTCTATAAGTGATACTTCTGTGTTCCATTCGCAATGTCAAATATTTGTTAATTAGGGCCTGCGACAGCATTGGGTCGTGTGTTTGATGAGTGAATATTGGATGATTGTAGTTGGGGAACACTGCTGTTGTGAGTTTTTAAGGTTTATATCATGTTAGAAGAATATATATATAAATATATATATATATATATATTAGATATATATATATTATGATATATATATATATATAGTATATTATAATATATATATTATTAATATATATATATATAGTATGATATATATATAAAAGAGAATATATATTTTTGGGATGAGGTTATTAGCAAAGGAGGTAATGAGGGGGGGGGTGATTGAGAAAGTTGAAAAAGAAAACGATATAATCTGCCAAGATATAAATGAAAACTGGATAAAGATCAAAGAACAGGAGAGGCGAGATGGATTGATTGGATTTTAAAGATGTGTAATAAACTTGATTGGAGGGTTAAGTTCCGAGGGGATTTGGAGGTGAGAGCAATAATATACCTTTATAAAGGGTAAGGAGGATAAAAGGAACTGACGGGGGGCATTATAGGGAATTGTTATTAAGTTTGTAGGGAATATAATGCTGTAGGTATTTTGGTCTCGAAAGAGGGTGTTTGTCGATAGTAACTGACAAGGATATGGTGAAGATACAAGTGCGTTTTAGGAAGTGTGTTATTTAGAGGATGTGTGGATCAAATCTTACATTGAAACAAAATGATTGAGAGGAAAATGAGCACGGAAGAAAGAAGAAATAAATTGTTTTAGTGGGTTTTATGATTGGCAACAGGTATATCCGTGTGTCTGCTGTATATGATAATAGGGGGGAAGCTCTATGGCAGTGTTAGTGATATATGGTGTTGGTGGTAAGCTTCTGAATAGAATCAAAAATATGTATTGACAATCGTATGAAGGTTTCGTGTAGAATAAATGGTTTTTGTTCTAAAGTCGAATGCTTTTTTAAGTATTAAATAGCGGTAATGAGGCCTGGTTGTTCTATTTCTCCTAGGTTAT
>JABUQX010114255.1:7500-10000 GCA_015478945.1 Trachelipus rathkii | reverse complement strand
TTATTATTCATTATTATTATTTATGTATTATTATTATTAATATTATTATTATTATTATTATTATTATTTTAATATTATTATTATTTTATTTTTATTATTATTTATTATATATATTCATTATTATTATTAATTATATTATTATTATTAATTATTATTTTATTATTATTTTATATTATTATTATTATATTATTATTATTATTATTCATTTATTATTATTATTAAGTTATAACTTAATAATGTGAATGAAAAGTTCTTTCTCGTGAAGTGAAGAAAAGAATATTTATTATAAATTTCCATTCTTTCCCCCAATAAGTTTGAATTAGTTTGCCGATTATGATCAGGTGCGGTCGTGCGTCGATGCGTGCGAGTGCGCTTGCTGTGCGTTGCTGGCTTTGCACACATTTCTGGTGTCCGGTTGCCGTGCATACGAGCGTGAGTTCGGGATGTGCGAAAGCAAGTTGCGCATTAGAAAGCAGAGGCTGCTGTTAGTGCGATGAAAATGAATTTTGTGCGGTACGGTGCGGTGCGGTGCGGTGCGGTGCGGTTCTCGACGAACCCTAGTTTGAAATTATTTATAGAATTGCGGAACCAGGTAACTTCTATTTCCTATATTTGATTAATAAGTACGAATTTGCAATAATGTACGTGCAGTTAAAGTTATAAATTAGATTTGATATACTTTTGTGTTATGTTAATACTTTTTACGAAGTAAAAATATGTTTCAAAATTAAAATAATATATTAATTAAATATAATTCTAAATTTAAATGTGAAATAAAGCTCATTTAAATGGAAAAGATTTTTGAACTAGAACGCGTGAGAAGTATAATGAGACTTATTTAAATTAAATAATCAGTCGACAGCACGTCGAAGCCTTTATTCTATAAAATAAATGAAGTTTTACGTGGAAGGTATATTGTGTTTTGGTTTAAGCATAAAGCAAGAAAAATGATTTTTCTTTTCAAAGATTTGTTTAATAATGGCATATTTTTACCTTCACAAAAATTCTTATAATACAGCTATTTTCAACCTTTCGGAAAGTAGTCAGTCTAATAACCATTCAGCAATCAGTATCGTAATAATTTTTGAATTGGCCAGACGTATGGTTTTGCATTGATATATGTAAATATTATTATTATTATTATTATTATTATTATTATTATTATTATTATTATTATTATTATTATTATTATTATTTATTATTATTATTATTATTATTATTATTATATTTTATTATTATTTATTGTATTATTATTGATTATAGAATATCTATGTTCAGCTTTTGTTTTATATAATTTTACTTTTAACTTCTAATTCTCTAAATATTTTTTTCTGATTGCAATAATCTCTGATATCTCACAGTCATTCAAAATTTTACACTCCTCATGCGAAGCTCAAAAACTGAAAATAGCTGAGGCTTACTACATAAAACATTTAAAACCAGACATTAACATAAAGTTCAACGTATTGTCACTTAAATTAAATATAATATGAAATGTAAAAATCTAAAATCTAATTTGTAATTTTTTTAATTTTTTAAATCATTGTATTATAATCATCAAATGTTGGAATCAAACTTCTGAAAGAGCGTCGAAGTTACGCACGAAACCGGTCAGAAACACTAATAAATTAAATATGCCTATTTATTTTCTTTGTAAACTATTTTCTAAGACTAGTATTAAGAAAATTAAATGATAAATCAGAAAAAATATTTAGAGAATTAGAAGTTAAAAGTAAGAGACTTTAATATATTATTAATTATTATTATTATATATATATTATTATTATTATTATTATTATTATTATTATTATTATTATTATTATTATTATTATTATTATTATTATTATTATTATTATTATTATTATTTATTGTGTATTAGTGTGGATTTATTGATTAGTTATTATATTATTAGTGTGATTGAGTTATGATTATTGATTAGTATTATGTATATTATTATTATTATGTAGATTATGTATTATTGGGGGGGATTTATTTGATTAATTGATTATGATTAATTATTATCATTATTATTATTATTATTAATTTATTATTATATTATTTTATTATTATTATATTATGATTATTATTATGATTATTATTATATGGTAGTTATTATTATTATTATTATTATTATTATTATTATTATTATTATTATTATTATTATTATTATTATTATCATTATTATTATTATTATATTATTATTATTATTATTATTTTTATTTTAATTATTATATTATTATTAATTTATTATTATTATTTATATTAATATTATATTATTATTATTATTATTATTATAATTAGTATTATTATTATGATATTATTATTATATATTATTATTTATTATTATTATTATTATTATTATTATATATTATATTATTATTATTATTATTATTATTCATTATTATATTATTATTATTAATTATATTATTAATATTATTATTATTTATTGATTATGTATTTATTATCAGAGGTGTGGCACCCCGCTCATTTAGGGTTAGTC
>JABUQX010114255.1:0-2500 GCA_015478945.1 Trachelipus rathkii | reverse complement strand
ATTCTTTGTATTTATATTATTTATATTATTAAGTATTATTATTATTATATTATTTATTATTATTGTTTTTATTATTGATTATTATTATTATTATTATATTATTATTATTATTATTATTATTATTCATTATTATTATTATATTTTATTATTATTATTATTATATTGTTATGTATTATATTATTATTTATTATTATTATATTATTATTATATTATTGTTATTATTTATTGTTATATTGATTGATTGATTATTATTATTATTATTGATTGATTAATAGTGATTATTATTATTATTATTATTATTATTATGTATTATTTATTATTCTTATTATTATTATTATTATATTATTATTATTCATTATATGATTATTATTACAATAACTTTTTCTTAGGCATATTATTCCTTATTGATTATTACTGATTATTTATATTTTCCTTCTTTGTCATTAATATTATTATTATTATTATTATTATTTATATTATTATTATATGATTATTATTATTATTAAGATTATTATTCTATTATTATTATTATTCTATTATTATTATTTATTATTATTATTATTATTATTAACAGTGGATTAAATAGAGTAGTAGTAGTAGTAGTAAGTAGTAGTAGTAGTAGTAGTAGTAGTAGAATTAGTAGTTTTAGTACTATTACAATTTAATATTATAGTAGTAGTAAAACTATAATTAAGTAATTGAATCTTAAGTTTCATCAGACAAATATCTTGCTTTTCCATCCTCATTCCTCTCTCAAGAGCTATTAGCGAATTCTTGATTAATTGCATTCCTGGTATGGGTTATCACGAGGCGTAAAAAATCTCCCAGAGGATTCCGTATGCCCACACGTCGCTTTGGATGCTGAAAAACTTTTTGTATTGATTGGGCCTCTGGTTGAGTCGAGTTCACTGTGGACTGGCATTGATGTGAGTGGGCCTACAGGAAGAGGGTGATATATATTATATAATATATATATATATATTATATATATATATATAGTATTATATAGTCATATATTATAATATATGTAGGTATATATTATATATTATAGTATATATATTGTGTATATATATGTTAAGATAAAAATATATATATATATAATAAATATATATATTAATATAAATTATAATAATATATATATATAGTATATATATATATATATAGATATATTATATATATATTATAGGATTATATATATATATATATATATATAAATATATTATTAAATAAATATTAATATTTAAATATATATATATATATCTCTATATCTAATAGAATATAGATTTAATTTTAGTATGATATATATAGTATGATATATATATTAATATATTATATTATATATATTATAATTAATATATTATAGGATAGTATAGTATATTATTAATAGATATATATTATATTATATAAATATATATAATGAGTATAAATAGGTATAATATTATATATTAATACTTTATAAATATAGTGAGAGTGTGTGAGTGAGTGAGTTATATATATATAATATGTATATATAATATATATATATTATATAATATATATATATACTATATATTATATATATACTATATATATATAATAATAATATATATATATATATAATATATAATATATATTTAATATAATTATTATATATATTATAAATATATTTAATACCATAGATATATATTACCTATATATATATAATTATAAGAGATTATCTACCATAAAACATACTATATATATATATATTATTACATATATATTATATTATATAATTTATGATATATATTATATATATATATAGTATTATATATATATACATAACTATATATTATATATAATTATTAGTATAGTATATATTAATATATAAACAATATAGTATATATTAAGTTATAATATATAATTATATAATATAATATATATTGGTTATAGTATTATAGATATAATATTAATAGTAGTATAATTATAAGAATATATATTATAAATATATAATATATATATATATATTACTATATAGGTAGTGATATATATATATATACTGGATATATATTAATTAATATATTATATATATTAATATTATTATATTATATATAATATGATATATAGTATATATATATAATATAATTATATATTTATATATATAGTATAACATTACATTTTGAATATATTATATATTATATAGTATATATATAGGTATATATATTATAGATACTATATATATATATATATAATTATGATATATATATATATTATATATTAAATATATATATATATTATGTTATATATATATATATAAAATTATACAAGTATATCTAATCATATATATATATATCACTATATTATTATATATGAGTAGTGAGTGATAGTGTATTAATACTATATATAGTATATATATATATATATATTAATATATAATATATATATATATATAATTTTATAATATTTATTATTATATATATATTTATTATATATATATATATATATATATATATATATTATTATTAATATTATTATAATATAT
>JABUQX010114254.1:0-33972 GCA_015478945.1 Trachelipus rathkii | reverse complement strand
ATATATATTATATATATATATATATATATATATATATATATATATACTATATATATATACAAATACGCCCCTACAAGCATTTATATATATATAACGACCTCGACTGTGTAGCATCTTTTTGCTGAAAAATTGGTATAGATTAATGTTTGTTCGACCTGATATATGATATAAATCTTAGGTGAAAACATTGACAAATATGGCTCATATGGGGTGGGGCTGACACGCCCCTAACTCCAGTTTGGGACCTCCTGGGTTACAGGTAACCCAGGGGTCCCAAACTTGGGACTTTTACTATTTGTTTATTAATGTATATTATTTATTTGTGAGTTTCAAGGGCGTAGCCCAATTATAAGGGGTACTTTACTCTTATAAGCCTTTATCAGAGTACGGTATCGTATTTCGAGAATTTTTTCGGTTCAAAATGATACCGACTCAAGGCAATTTTATATTAATAAACTTTTAATTTTTATATAAAAAAATGATAAATTAAGATTATTATAGTATATTATTTATACTATAATTAATTAAGAAATTAAGATGGTCTTAATGTAATCACGATTTCCTCAACTACGATTTCAGACCAACCACTCGCGAATACAAATCAATTTGCAACCTTATAATTATTATTGGCAATCAAGGAATCCAACAGAAAAAATATGATTTGTTTTCGTAAGTTTTGGTGAAAGAAAATATAGTAAATAAGTATGCTTTTTATTCGCCAGTGAGCTATGTCGGAAAGTAGGAAGTTTGAGTCTGTCGGTAATGAGTCACACTCAACATATGCAATATAACTCTCACGTCTTGTATACTCTAGTTTCAAAATATCACCACTAACAGAAAGCGATGACACTGAACACTAAAATTAAAAGGGGTATTGGTTTTCCTTTCTTCTGTTCCTGGTGAAGAAAGGTGGTTAATTAACCTGAACCATTAACAGCAAAAAGTCAAGGAACTTACGGAAATTCTTCCCCTAAAGAAATTTCCATCCCAGGACAACTGTTTTCTCGAAGAATACAAACCTTTTATAACTTTAACACCTTTAGTTCTGAGAGTAAATGTATTTTGAAACGAATATACAAGGCACTCGAAATCACATTACACAGCCAATGATTCCCGTCACCTAAACCATGATAAACTCCTATAAAGAAACCCAGTTCACGTTTGATTTAAAGCATAAGTAAATTTTTAACTGGTGCGTGTCAAAATTGTTGCATCGGTCAACCCTAATTCATTATGATAATTGTTTTTTAATATCTCTGCTAGAATGGACAATTAAGTTTGCACGTCGAAGCTGATTCATATGAATAACAGCCTTTGATCGCACGTTTAGCCATTGTTTTGTTGCCTGACAATGGTTCCTTTGAGGAAGAAGTTTAATGAAGTAAATGACTCTTCTTTCGTGAAGAATCATAATATTTAAAATATTAATAATAATGGGGGCAGTGTACAAATGACGATTAACAGTAAGTTTTGCTTTCATTGAGCAAAGGAAACCGCAGTATCAATGAGCATAGTATAAGGAATGTTCTATGCTCGCCATTTCGCAATAAAATGACTTTAATAGAATTTTTAATTTTGGTAAATTTTGATAATATATAGAACTTACCACAACCATTGACTGAGGAGGTGAAGTTAAAAAGAAATTCTCAAATATGAAGAGTATCTTATAAAACTTCCTTACAGTGAAGAGGAGATTTCAGTGAGAGTTCTTCACAATTCTCAAATCAGAGACATATATAAAGGTTGTTGTTTAATATAATAATTTTTGTAAATTGTTTACCAATTTTTAGGATGTTTTCAATATAAGTCTCAGTTGAGACAATATAAATTGTTCAAAATAATTTTATGAAAGGTGTTTGTTTCTATCAACTCCACAGAGGCAAGAGTTATGTGGGGGTGGGAAGGTTCCACTTTCCAAATCCCGCAATGCTCAGTTGAGACATAAAGCGATATTTTTATGACTTATTTTTTAAGACAAATATGTAATGGTGCGCATTATTTACAGCTCCCCCTCCCTCGGCACCTACGAGAGAGGAGGAGAAAAAACTTAAAACTAAATATTTGATTGAGTTGGACAGTTGTTCTATAAGAAAATATAATAGTGGTCTAAAAAGCACCACTAAAACAAAGGGGTATGTTTTACCCTAAATAATAATTTTTTAATAAGTTGGGAGTTCCCAAAAGTCTCAGCCGAGACATTAAATTTTCAAAGAGAAACTTAAAACTAACTTAAACTAAGGAGGGGGTGCAGAAACCCCAGAGCAAACAAAAAGAACAAAAAGATACAAAAAAAATCTGCTATATACAAAAAATATGAGAAGGTACTTTGCCACAGTACCAGTTTGACAAAATAGAGGGGGGGTAGATAGAATTTGATAAATGGCTTCAAACCCTATCCCCCTTTGGTTAATCAAATTTGTTTAAGGTCCGTTCACAAAGTTCCCGGACAAGGGTGGTTTTTTGTAAGTCAAGTTTTGACTTACTTTGTGATAAAAAAGTGTTAGTAGAGGAGGAGGGAACACACCCCATAGTTATAGGGTCCTCCTGTTCCTCAGAGGGGCATAACTCTTCATTCAAAGAGTTATGTTTAAGGTGGTTAGATGAGAGAATCAGGTTTCTCATAATTATCTCACTGTAGTGGTAAATATAAAGTGGGGGTGGTCCATTATTCAAATGAAACATCTTTCCTCCTTTTGTTGGAATGACTTCCTTTGTAAGAAGTGCGATGCTTTTTATGAGGTCATATTTCTTTCTTGGAAAGAAAAATGAGTAGAGTTCTTTTTTGACTTAAAGAACATATTAGTGAGTACTTTCTCTTTTTAACGAGAAGAAATGGCAAATTTTATAAATCGAGTTTTAAAGTTCTTTATGCTCTGATAGAGGATGAAGACAAATTTTATTTTGACTAAAATGACAATAGTCAGTTTTAGTTTTAAGAGGTACAATTTCCTTGTTGGAAAATGTGACCATTTTTGATGAGTTTATCAAACAATTTTTATTACCAATTTGAAATTTAATATTTGTAATATTTTTTATATATAATTTGAGTTGCTCTTTACAAGAACCAACTTGAGTTGCTCTTTACAAGAACCAACTTCAAAAGTTTCACTCATAATCATGAGTGATTTCAAATTTTTTATTAAATTGATTCCCACAAATTGAAATAAATTTTCTCCCTCACTTGTTTGTGAGTAAGAGAAAAAGGAACCATCCTTCATTAATATTTTATAATTATTTTATTAGTATTTTATCAATATTTCTATAAGTATTACATTTCCCTTGTTCTGAAAGTTAATCAAAGGACTTCCTCCCTCACTCTGTGGGAGGAAGCCATTCAAGAGAGGTAACCTTCTACTATACTGTGATAAATCAGAGGATTTTTAAAGTTGAAAGAAGTCAGAATGGTTTTTCCACTTCTCTGTGAGAAGGGAAGATGAGACAATTTAAATCAAAGATGGAAATAATTTTAGTGCCTTCTAAGATGACACTATTGTTAATAATTTTTAATGATAAATTTTCTGGTGTGGTGATGTAGTTTCAATATTAATTGGTAAAATATAAAAATATTGTTTGATATAATTTTATTATTATTTTGATTAAATTTTGAGATGATGTAATCTTTATTATTATTTTTCTATTTTCAAAGATGTTTTATGTCTTCCTCATAGGAAGTACAAATGATGAGATCGTCAATGGTCTCTGAATCACTTTCAGTGGGTTCAGAGGATGATTTTGGTTCAAGCATTTCACATATAGACGAATGATGTCTCAGTGAATTGCAAAAGATGCAAGGCTTGACCATTAAACATTCAGATATAGTATGATTTGATAAAAAACAAGTTAAACAAAGATGGTTATTTACTAAATATTGACGTCTCAAAGAAGGAGTGGAGATTGTCTCACACTCAAATTCATAATGCCTTTGTTTACAATATATACATTTAATATGGAGATAATTACATTCAAGAATTGATATGGTATTTTTTACAAGTAAATAATATTTGGAGCATTTAACGTATTCTTCTTGTAAAGAAGCCTTTTCCGAAATAATGGTTTGTTGTATGAGAGAATCATATCTCTTCAACTCACCATTTAAGTAATTTATTTGATCAACTATAAGTAGATATTTGTGTATTAAAGGATATCTCTCCTTATATAATATTTCGGTTTCAAAACAAATTTCATCTATTAAGAGCATTATAGTTTCACGTTCTTCGTGAAGTGATTTATTTTTTGGTATATTTTTGATTTTATATTTAAGTGCACAAATGGTGTCCCAAATAGAAGTGTGCCGATTGTAAGTCTCATCGGCCTCAAGGAATAAATCTTCCTCTTCAATAAACTCTACAAGTTTGTCGTTAATGTTTTCTAAATCAAAATCGAGTTTTTCTAATTTTTTAATAAGTGATTCCACCTGAGTGGTATTCAGGTTGGAATATAAAATGCAAAAGTCGGCTTCGTGGAGGGTCCCCTCTACGAGACTTCGCAAGATCTCTCTCTCCTGTGTGAGAGTGTTAAAGACCTCAAGGTCAGCTGCCGAAAGGTCGGAAGATGGAGAAGCCATGTTGACTTCCAAATATTAATTTTATAAAAATATATACATATAAATGAAATACAAGTACAATATGAATTGTATTAGTAAAAATAGGTACAGTCATTTTTTGATTCAGAGGTTTTGCTTGAGACAAAAAAAAAATGAAATTTTCAAAACTATAAGATTAAATTTATTTTATAAAGTACAATAATTGTACAAGTAAAAATATTGCACAAGTACAAGTACTTAGTACAAAAATAATGTGTCTTGGGACACAAAAAGATATTAAAATTTTCAAACTATAAGATTAAATGTAATTTGTAATGTTCAACAAAATATTGAACCGATGAACCGGTTTAAACTGTACCGGTATAAAGCGATGTAAATTATTGTATAAAAAAAAAAATTGTATACACAACAATTTAACAAATACACAAAAAAAATCAAATATAAAAGTAAGTTATTTTTATATAATATATATATAACCGGATAGAAACCGCGTAAATGTGAATACCTATTACGAGATCACTGAAAAGTATATTATATATAGTATATATATATATAATATATATATACATATATAGATATATATATATATATAATATATATATTATATATAGATATATATATATATTATATATATAATATATATATATATAATCATATATATTCTAAATATATATAAATATTAAACTAATTGTGGCAACATATTTTAGAACCCTACGATCAGGAGTGGGGATATATATAGTATATATATATATATATATATATAAATATATATATGTATATGATATATATATTATATATATATAATACTATATATATATATATATATAATATATATACTAGTATATATATATATAATAATTTATGAATATTAATCACTTGTGAAAATATTCAAATACAAATTATCACTAAGTTGAAAGTGTATATAACACAAATTTATAAAATAAAATTTAAACTATGTGTAAAAGAAAAAAAACATATGTCTTTCACAACAAGAGAAATATTTTTACTAATGAAAAAAAATAAAAGTATATAAAAAAACTTCAATTAAATGAAAATTAATTTTTAATTAACTATAAATAATATATATATATATATAAAGATATATAATATATAGATAATACTATTTTATATACTATAATATATATATAGATATATATATATATATATATATAGTGTTTTAGGTAAACTATTAACCAACAATATTAAGTATTTACTATTTATTATATAATATAATATAATTTGAATATTAAAAATATTTTTACAAATATTTTTAAAAGAAAATAAACTGTATTTAAGCATTTTGATACCATTTTTATAAATTTGAAGTTTTAAAGAAAAAATAAAAATCCCCTAAGTTTAGAGGAAATATTTCAAAATTCCCCGAAGAGATTTTAATAAATATTTTAATGAATGCCCTCTATGGAGCCAATAAATGGATGTGAAGAACATGGAGACTTATGTTCTCATGTAAGCCTCCCACACACAACAAAAGAAAAACCTCATATAGAGATACAACTACTGTAATTGGTTTAGGTAATTTAATGTTTGGAAAAAAACAACAAAGTTGGATGTGCACTCGGGCCACGTGCTCGCTACAAAAAAACAACACAATTTATTCTTGCAGACAAATTCCTAACACAAGAATAAAACCCCTGTGGGTGATAAAACTATTTTTTAAAAATAGTTTAAAAAAGCGCCAAAAAAGGTTATGTAAAAAAATGATTTTTAAATTTTTTATGAAATTTTGTTGAAAGTTTGTGTGCCAAGTATTAAGGCAACACAAAATTAAGCGCTAAGTAAATGGTTTCGAAAATTCAAATCCGTAAAGGACCTGAATGAGGACGATGGGCGCCAATTAAAATGTGGGGATTTGTGACCCAGTCCCAGGTAGCTGGGCTAATGAAGACAGATCACAAATCCACATTTATTCCTGCCTCCAAACAAATCTCTGACGCGGTACCACTTTCGCTCGATCAGTTTGAAGGCAGCCAATGAATAGTGGAAATATAAATTTGTATACATATATATACTCAGTGGACCTCGTATGGAACATGGTATATATATATAATATATATATAATTATATATTATATATATATATATATATATATATATATATATATATATATATAGTATAATAATATATATATATATAATATATAGTATATTATATATATAGTGAAGTCGAAAAGTTCGGGTTCCGGCCGGAACCGGAATTAGCTGAATCACAAAAAAAATTCCTGCCGGAACCGAATTCTAATAATGACCTTTCCTTTAACTATAAAGAAATGTTAAAACAATAACTTCTATTAACTTCAAATAAAATCTTATATATATATATATATATATAATATATAATAGTATATAATATATATATTAATAAGTTTTTATGCCAGAATAATTATTTCATATTTATATACTCTGTTAAATATATAGTTCTTTATATAATATATATATATTATAATATATATATAATATTAGGTAACATAATATTGAAAAGATTTATCATTAATTGATTTACAGAATTGTCATAATTAATAACCTCACAAAATTGTTTAAAATGCCATCGTCGTAAAAGATTTTTTTATTATTAGAAATGTTACAAAATCTTTAATAGAGTAAAATATGCAACAAAAAAATAAAACTACGTAGTTCACCAAAAACATTTAATACAATGCCATTTCATTAACATATGGAAAATCATCACCGAAGAATATCTGGAAGCAAAAATTTGCGATATTCAAGTATTTTTTGCCCATAGTGTAAAACAGCGATCTCCAAAATTTTTGATCGCGTACCCCTAGGACGAAAATAAATATTAGTTGAACCCCCTACAAAACTATAAATATAATATAAATATACCATGATATAATATAATAAATACATACAACATATAAAATATAATATAAAAATAATAAACGACCAATGAGAGAACCTCGCAGTCACGTGATACGCGATCATAAACTCGCAAGTGATCGTGAGCCTACTTCTTTGGTATACCCCCAAGTATCACTTTGCGTACCCTCCGGGACGCGTACCCTATTTGGAGACCACTGTTCTTAGAACACGACCCCAAATAGCAAGATCGAAGCGTGAAACAAGTAAGTTTTGAGGAAAAATTTCTCCCCCCCAAAATTGCCATACAATGACCCCAAATCACAGCAATTCTTCAGAAAATAATAAATCTATTATTCAATGATTAACCAGCCATTTCACAATCACTGAAGAAGCAATGACTCATAGAACCTTGTTGCCATCTCACCCAAAATATTCTTATTTCTAGTAAGAAATTTTTTTTTATGTAGAGAGATGATTTACCAACTTCATACAGCTAAATTAGATCAGCATATTCGAGAAGTATCTAAGCGCAATCAGATATCATTTACTACAAGATATCTGAAATATTTCAAACGAATTATTTATTTCTTTAACTACTCACTGGCTTACGAGCCAGTTTGAAAAATTGGACTATGAATTCCAATGCAAATATATATATATATTAATATATATATATATATATATATATATTATATATATATATATATATATATATATATATATAATATATTATATAGGTATATATATATATAGTATAAGATATATTAATTTATATATATATATATATATATTTGCCATTGGAATTCAGTCCAATTTTTCAAACTTGCTCGTAAGCCAGGTAGTATATATAGATATATATATATATATATATATATACTATAAAAAAAATATATATATATATATATATATATATATATATATAGTAGTATATATATATTACCGTATATATATTGTATATATATATTGTATATAATTATATAAGACTATATATATATATATAAATATATATTTCATATATATATATATATATATATATTATATATAATATATATAGTATATATATATATAATAATATAATATATATATATAGTAATTTAATTTGGATTTTAAATTTGAATTTAAAGAGTATCTTATTATCCTATATTTTGAGATATTGAGTAAACTTTATTTCAATATTACTGCATCTAGTAATACACTGTGTATGAATACTACTACATAAGGCTACCATTATATTTTGTTAAAAAAGTAGAATGGCTATGTTAAAATAAATTTCGAACATGGCAATTTGTGATCTCGATTTTTTGAAAGTTCCCGTTCCGGCTGGAATTTTTCAAAAATCCGGCCGGAACCGGAACCGAAAAAAAATGTCAAATTCCGCGGATTCCCGTACACCTTCTAAATATATAAATATATATATAAGTATATATTATAGATAGATATAGATAATATATATATATTATATATATATATATATATAGATATATATATATAATATATATATATATATATATATATATTATATATATATAATATAATATATATAATATATATATAGTAATTATAGTATATATATAGTAGTATATATATTATAATATATATATATATATATATATGTAATAATATATATTATATATATATATATATATATATATATATATATATATATATATATAATATATATATATATATATATATAATATACTATATATATATATATTGGGTGTTACAAACATAATTATTTAGATATTGCCTAATTATTATAGTAATAATATAAGTAATTAAAGTTATAGATGAGGTAATAGCCATTCAGTCTTAAAAAATCAATTTTAATCTTATTTATTATAAATGGTACCATTAAGAGGTTGAGATTATTTTTTGGAAGTTTAATTATTAAAAAACAATTAAGTCTTAACTAAAAGTAATTAGTGATAAATTAAAAATGTATATTTCTTTATTTATAAACCATATAGATCTTTAATAAGTAAACTATACTTTCATTTCTCAAAAAGGTGCGGAACAAAGAGCGGCACCATTTTATTTTATTGTGGTAGTGCACAGAAGACGGCCTCAAATATCCGCACTACCCCAAGTAAAATTCACCTAATTTGGAAACCAAAAAACGGTCACTCAATTGTGTATAGTGGTACAATAAACTAAACTGATCAATGCGTTGTGTCTAATTTCTTAAACCTACTATCAAATTTATTAAATAAAACACTGATGTATCTATTAAATCCTTATCCTTAGTATCTATTCCAGGTAAGTAGCTTCTGTAGTTTAGTATTTCAAGAGACGTTATACCCCAAGTTGAACGCTCGAGAACTTCAAAGAAATCGTAAATTTATAAATCAAAAACTATTCGTATACAATCAAAACCAAACAGTAGAATTAAAAACTTTCCGGAATGGTTGTCAGGATTGAAAGTCTTTCCAGTTCATTGTGGACCGGGGATGATGGAGGTGGTGAAGGAGAAGGCGAAAGTAAGTCAACCTACTTTGAATGTAGTTCAATATTAGTTCAATAATGTGTTTTCGAAATGTCACTTGCAAAAACTCAATAAACTTCAAATTCTTATCTTAGTCTAAAATGAACTAATCATACTAAATTCTAAAATATAAACTGTTGGTACAATGTCATACCTCAAAGTTGAACAATTATAATCAAGATCTCAAAGGCTAATCTCAACAGCCTGGCTCAAAGTTGTAGCAAATTCAAATTATTAAATTATTAAAATAAACTCAAACATCCAAGTATAAACCTGAGTTCCGTTTTTAAACTAAGTCAAGATGCTTTATTCTAATGTTTATCAAAACTAAGTTATTCCAATGTCACAATACCCTAGACATCAAAAGTATTGTGTCTATTAATTTTAAAATATTTCGACCTGTCAAAGCACTCAAATAGCTCAAACCAAAATAATAAACTCAGGTAGGAAAAATATTGCGGTCCCAGAAATCAAAGTATGCCAATGATAAAGTCAACTGTGGACCAATAAGTCCAAGTGCAATGTGTATTGACCAATCTCAAAGGTCGATTTAATTTGATGTAAATGAATAGTCAACTCGGATCTGTCAAACAGAGGTTATATTCAATATACGTCGTAGGAAGTCGCAGATGAGTGTCCAACCTATACTCCAGACTGATAAGTGAATTATCATAATAGATACTACATCAGCCAGAATAGGTCTAAGTAAATTTTGTACAAGCCGGGAAATATCTACGTACTCGGATATGGAGTAATTACGCTCTGTATTGAGTCAAAACAAATTATCAAGAGCGTACAACATGTTGAAAACCCAAATTTTTGTACGTGTAAATTTAATTTGCAAGTAGTAGAGTGTAAGTTCTTAAGTTATATAATCCAACTTAATATAATAATCAGGGGAACTAGAAAAGGTCCAAATATAATACCAGAATGACTATTCAAAAAAGTTGACGAATGTCAGAAAAGAAGGGTAGAGTAGGCGCGACCAGTCTTATCAAAGTAGAGAGGATCAAATTAATAAATATTGCAAAGGGTCAGAATTGTGTGAACTTCTTAGAAGTTAGCGTCGAGATCTCAAACACGCTATTGCGACGGCTTAAGGCTGAAGTTAATTGACCATTCAATCAATATCGTAAAGTCCAAAACTTATTTAAATCATCAGCCTCAATCGAATTTACTAAGTCTTTTATATATTGCAACTATAACAATTCTATAAAATGTTCCCGGATGTGTCAGTAACTTTAAAAGTTGACTGATCACTTCAGTTAGTATTAGGAACTACTTTCGATTAAAGTCGTACATAAATTCATAGATGATAATTATTATGGGCCCAAAAATAGGAATTCGGAATCAAATATCGTAAATTCAAATTAATAGAGTAGTAAATACTCTCAATTGATAAATTGTGCGATTATTATATCTCAATTTTATGATCATTTTATAATTTGCTACGAAAAGTTTAAGAGTACTTGCTTTTGTACGAAATTAATACTTTATGGGTTATCTACTTTTGGCGAAAATAAATTGGATAAGCATAAGAAACCTGCTGCGAATCTATATATAATCACAGGTAGCATCAAACAATTAATAACGTGTCCCTCAGACTTTTGTTTATAGAGTAATTGGATATATATCAAATAATTCACAGTACAACATAGGTAAAGTAACTTTATCAATAATGCGATCGGTCAGTGAAATTTCAGAATTAATGACGTCAACCGTAAACCAAAATTAGGCCCGTTGTCAAAGCGTCACAAAAGTTTCTCTATTGTCTTTTACAATTTCTGTTAAAATAATCATTCAATAACCATTCCATATATATTTACTTGAAGTCCATCAACCAATTCAATTAGTCTAGGAACAGAATATTGGCAAGTGAACAGGCTAAAATAAACTAATAGTAACCTTTTTCTTTTCTCTTTTGAATTTTTCAGTAAAAATGAAAGAAAAACGAAACAAGAAACACACCCAATATTGCTATCAAGCTTGCCCGTAGCTGTATATAAATTACCAACATTGTCTTTGACAAATACTTCAACCATTCGTAATGATGTTTTAGCTATCCTATTATCCCACAAAGCAGGAAGTACAAGAAATTGTAAAAGTTGCATGTAAGGCTCAAGGGCATATTTCCGTCTTTAGTTTTCCAAAAAGATCAAATATAAAAAACGTTCAAGATTATAACTAGCTATATCCTTAACTTTCGTAACCAAAATTCAGAATAATCACAAAACTTGAGTAATTTGAACAATATACAGAGTTATACTCTAATTACATTACCATATATATTATTCCAGAATAATAATCTCATAATTTATGTACGTTAAATTCCAATAAATAACTAAATCGATCACAGAGGTAGCCTAATGTATGAAATAATTGCCAAAGCTAAGTTCAGCAAACGAAAAATATAGCCAATGTTGATGCTCATAAACGAGAAAATGGCCACAGCTAAATTCCAATAAACAGCCAACAAAATGGCCGCTATCAAATTTTCATAATTGAGAAAATGGCCAGTGCTAACATCCGAATAATTGACCAAAATAGCCAATATTAAATTTCCATAAATAAGAAAATGGCCAGTGCTAAAATCTAAATAAATAATTTACCAATATATAATTTGCAAAATATTACCTTTTTATTTACACTCCAAATACGTCGGTATCAATATATATATAAGAATATCAAAAAGCCTAATCAAAAGCTATCTAACAATTAAAAATATTTACAATCACAATCGTTAAACTTTCCTAACTTGAAAGCTAAATATCAAAATATCACAGATACAGAGGAAACACTTCCGAATGGTTTCGGTTCAGAATGACAAGTGAATCGATTTGCGCTCTGTGTCCGCCATCTTGATTCGTTTTTGTGACGTCACGAGAGTGTTTCCATTCTAAAAATTTCCTTTCGATGTTCTTTTATTTCTGTACAGGACATTCAATAATATTATTATACATATCATTATAGCATTTCAAAGACAAAGACAATATAATTTTAACAGTATTTTAACATCTAATATTCTTTTTTATTTATTATAATCCAATTAATATACTTATTATACTTTTTCTCTCTACTTCTAATTCTTCATATATTATTTTATTTATTCTTTCTTTACGGACTATTTTAATACTTCACTATTTACAATCACAGATTTTAAAACTTCTTAAAACTATCCCTATCTCTCCTATTAATATTTACAAGTGATTGGTTTTCATACTTTATGTTATTCATAATACCATAACACATATCAAATATATTTGATACCAATGGGTACCCATTAATGGGTGATACCTTAAGAACTTGTTCAATAATAGCAGCAACAGCAGGCAAATATTCTTCAGTCTTTTCAGCACTATATTTTAGTTCTGAAATAAAATTCATTAAAATATGTATATTATTAATTAATATATATATAATATATATATATATATATATTTTTCGACCAACATTTTTTCAGTGTTCCTACATATATATATATAAGTTTTTATATTTTTATTTTTTTCATTATTAACTTTTACAAACATGAACAAGGATGCTTACCTGGTATGTAGGATTTATTAGTTTTAGGTTAGGCCCTACAATACCTCCATTCCGAAAGATCACGTCGTGTGGTCTTATGATTATTCTCTCTTATTGTTCATCTTCATTAATTACTTCATTAGTTGGTTCTATTTTAATTTCATCATACCATATGTCCTCTTTAAGGATTCTAGTGGTACGCCCTTTTATTATTTTCACATAGTGTATTTTTAATTTGTCCATTTGTGTACTTTCCTCCAAGAAATCCCCCTCTAGCCATCCACTTCTGATTTCCACCCATGTTCGTGGGTCGTCATTGTTAATTCGTGGTTCCACTGGGTCTAAATCTATTGTCCACAAACCCATCTCATGGTGGTTATCTTCCCATTCATATCCTCTTTTACTAAATTTTTTGAAATGTCTAATGCCTTCTTTGCACAATCTCCAGAAATGCTTGACAGCTTTCTCTCGCATGTGAAGTCCATCAGTGGTTTGGCCAGGGTAGGGTTCCATATTTTCTCGGGATCCACTCTCCTTCTTGTACCTTGTCTCCTAGATTTTGTCTCTTTCCACGTATACTGCCCCATCCGTGCCAGAGCAAGCGGTTTAGGACGTATATATTCCTTCCATTGAACATAAAAGTCATTGATTATGTCTACAAAATCTCGTAAATAGCGTCGACTCATTCTAGTGGTATATTGCTGTTCAAGCTGTTCTCTAGTTAAATTTCCTCTAAGTTTTTTATAGTTGTATCGGTCAAAATCGGGTGTAAACGGTAAGGTACATATCACCTTGCAAAATGGGTATTGGTTTCCCCATCTAATTAACTGTCTGGCTAGTGTGACAACATATCTTTCCATTTGCAGTTCTGAATTGGGTACCATGATCTGTTTGTTGGTGTTTCGGAGGTGTTTTAATCGGGTAAAGTCGCAATGCAACCCTACTAAGATGACTATTTGAATCAAATCATCCCCCAATTCCATATTTCGTTCAAGAATAGCTTCCGTGAGTTGTAACATTTCCATCAACTTTATGCCATTTTTGTAATAGAATGTTATATCCGTGTATGGGGCCCATCTGGGGTGTTCCGCCAAGGATCGCACCCGACTGTCTCCAACAACCACAATCTTTTCCGATGACAACTCATCTGGGTTTGATGTCCTTCGTCTGGTATTCATGCTGAAATAATCAAATAAACAACAAATACAAAACTTATATTATCTTTTCTGGCTGGCAAAGCAATAATTTATCCATATTACTAAGCCAGTCCTTACTTTTCCAACTATTTAATTTCTCTTTCTGACTGCCAAAGCAATAATTTATTTCATATTGTTAAAGCAGTCATTTACTATTTAATAATTTTTGTCTGACTGCCAAAGCAATAATTTACATTGTTAAGGCAGTCTTTAACTTATTTATTCTTAATTCTTTTGTTCCCAATTGCCAAGGCAATTGGTTTTCCAACCACCAAGGCAATTTATTTTATTTTTGTTTTTTTGTTTTTTTTTCTTGCGATTGCCAAAACAATCCTCTCTGATTATTAAGGCAATCTTAGTTTAGTTAATACTACCAATTACTCATTTTTAGAGCACTTAAACAAATATATTTCCTATTGTACACTGTCAAATCAATCTTTGGTGATTGGTAAGACAACGAATTTTTAAAACTTACTAAAACAAAAAATTTTTTTTTTTTTTTTTCTACACTAACGTATTTACAGTATATTATTTAACAATCAGTTTACTCTCTATGGATCTCCTCAACGATCCACGACTCCATATTTACTGTGTCGTAATATATAGTTTCCTCAGACATATTAATAGTTTCTTCCAAAGTACTTTCTTCGTAAGATCCAGTTTCAAATAATCTTTGTCCCCATATTTCTTCAACTTGTATCCCTGCATCTTTATATTCTCTCTCTTTTTCTTCAACTCCCGGCCCAAAAGGGATACTGAATCGTTCAAGTCTCTTCCAATTAAGTGCAAATGAATTCTTGACTGTTTCTTCCTCCTCAAAACCTTCGAAATCTCTAGGAACAGAACGAAAATCAGGATCAAAAACCCTCGAAAACTATTTTCAGATATAGACTTTTCTTTCTCTGATTCCTCATTTTCTTCCTCTAATTCTTTTGGTATCTCATAAAAAATTTTCAGATGTACTTGGTGTATTCTGTACAAAAGTTTATTCCTATAGTTATGTTGTATGTCATATAACACACCGTTTCCATAGACCTTAACAATTCTATATGGCCCGTGGTACTTTTTAGCCAATTTATTTTGTACCGCGTGTCCCTTGTATTTTTTTGTCTTTAAGACTATCTTCCAGCTTAAAGTTCGATATTCGCGATCTTCTTCTTCCAATTAGTCCTCTGATTCTTTCTTTTTACATTACTCTAAAAGACAAACTGGCTGGTGTCTGTTCAGTTCTCGATGATAAAACTATGATTGTAGTGCTTATTATGGCACCCTAAACAAGAATCCCATGTAGTTTTATCGTCTAACATGTAACATGTTTAATATGGTTCTATTTACCCTCTCTACAATCCCGTTCGTTTGTGGGGTATTAGCCGCGCTCAATCTGTGATGAATATTTCTTTTTTCTAAAAATGTGTCCATTAACTGATTTCTAAATTCCGAACCATTGTCCGTTTGAACTTCTTTCGGGTTTTTTAAGAAAGTGGCTAACATGTTACGAAAAGTTTCCAGTATGGTATCTGCCTTCTTGTTCGGAACAGCCACAGCCATTAACCATTTAGAGTAGACATCTACTCCCACTAACACATATTTATTTCCTTTGGTGGTTAATGGTAGTTCCATCAAATCCAATGCAACGATATCAAAAGGATTCTTAGCATTTATTTTCCATGTTGGTGGTTTATTCCTTCGTGCAGGAACTCCCTTATTTTCCTGGCACTTTATACAAGTTCTTGTGATCGTGTTACAAATATAATAAATCTTTGGATGCCAAGCTATACTTTCTGCCTTTTTTAACAATTTATCTCTTCCCATATGAAAATATTTCTTGTGAATGTCTATACATAGATGGAACATATCTCTATAAGCAATCATAGGAATTGGTCTTCCTTCTACTAATTTCATTAAGTAACCTTCTTGACAGGTTATTTCTCGTATATATCTACTGAAAGGTCTGAGTACAGGATTCTGTTTCATTTGTTTAATCTTCTCCACTTCAGTGTGTTCTCCACAAATCACCTCACTTACTTTCATCAATTGGTGATCATCTTTTTGTCTTTCTTTTATCTTTACTTTTAATCTCTCTTCATCGTAAACATACACAAGGTCTTCTTTCCGTTTTGGCAGCTCAATTCCGGTTAAATCTTGTTCATTTTCATCTAAATTACTCTGTTCTTCCTCTTCATTTTTACTCTGCGTATCTCCAGATTCACTCCTTTCAACTACTTCTTGGTCTCCTGCCCTCTCCTCTTCTTCACCTTCTGACCCATCTATGAGGTTGAACAGAACAATTTCTTTGTGAGAACTTTCATCACTACAGATGTCGATCAAATCATAAACAATCCCATTTCCACCGAAAAGATCCAAAGATTGAACTTCCTTCGTTTCCGGAACTAATAGGTCAAAGTGAACACCATCTACACATCTTAAATGACAAACAGGTAACTCTTTTGTCGAGTTAGTATTATATTGTATCTTAAGCTCTTTTCCATGATACACCCAGATAGACACATTGTTTACTCTTGCACACGCTTCTACGACTTCACCGGATACCAATGTTCCTGTATGGCCCATTCTTTTCAATTGTTGTCTGTGATGTTTACTATCGTTCAGCCCATACTTGGTTATATCTTTTTGTATCTCACTCACAGCGTGCTCTCTAAGTGTTTTATGTTGGTCCTTATTCCCGAAAAGGTACAAGGCCACGGCCTGGAACAATGAATTCCCTCCTCCAGGGACTGGCTGTATGTTAAACCCAAACGGTATTAAATCTTGTTCCTGCTCCAGGGCCACTGCCTCTGTAGTATCATCGGGTCCACATCTTGAAAGGAAATCACTGATGAAATTTAATTTGCCTGGTATGTACCGGATCTCAAAATCATATTCTGCTAAGTCTGTTAAAGTTCTGGCTATTCGAGAATTAATTCCGGCCATATTATGTAGGTAAGTCAAAGGCTGATGGTCTGACCAAATAACGAATCTGCGACACCTCAAAAAGACTTTAAACGTTTTCACTCCCCAACGTAATGCAGCCAATTCCTTTTCTAGTGTACTGTAATGTATCTGGGCTCCACTAAAACAAATTGAAGCATATGCAATCACTTTGGTGATACCTCCTTGTTGCTGTTTTAAACAAGCTCCAGCCCCTGTTCCTGAGGCGTCTACATATAATTCAAGCGGTTGTGTACTATTGTAATCAGGAAACGACAAAATTGGTGCTTCAGTTAGTGCTTCCTTTAGCTGATCGAAACTATATTGACATTCGGTAGTCCACTTTAGATTTTTTCCCGATGTTAAACATGACAAGGGTTTCATTAGCTGAGCGGCATTCGGTATATGCCTTCTGTAATAATTTATACTTTCTAGAAAACTCTGTAGTTGTTTCACGGTCCGTGGGACTTTGGCCTCTTTAATAGCTTTGATGTAATCCTGTAATGGTAATAATCCCTTCTCACTTACTTCTTGTCCTAAAAACTTAACCTTTCGCCTGAAAATGCTGCATTTTTCCGGTTTGATTTTGAGGTTGTATTCTCGTAGCTTCACTAGGACGTTCTTCAAGTTCTTCAAGTGGTCTTCAAAATCTTTTCCCAGAATTAAAATATCATCCAGATATGCGATTACTTGGGTCCAATCAAAACCCTTCAACATCAGATTAACCAATCGTTGGAACGTAGCTGGACTGTTGCTAAGACCAAACGGTAATCTGACAAACTCCAGATGTCGAGTAGCGGTGGAAAAAGCAGTTAAAGGTCTGGATTCTTCGTCTACGGGCACGTTGTAATAACCTTTTGTCATATCGAGAAGGGAAAAGTAGACTGATCCCTTCAGACTATAAATATAATCTGCAGCTATGGGTAACGGAAAACTATCTTTAATGGTTCTTTGATTTAAAGCTCGATAGTCTATACAGACTCTCATTTTACCATTCTTCTTCACAACTGGCACTATTGGACTACTCCAAGGACTATTTGATGGTTGAACTATTTTTTGTTCTTCTAACTCAGTCAATTCTTCATCCACTAAAGCCTGTATTTTTGGATTAAACCGCCGAATTTTTTGTTTAATGGGTGTTTCGTCTGTTAACTTAATGTGGTGTGCCACTTTATCAGTATATCCTACATCATGTTCGTCCTTACTTATTATGTCTTCAAAACCTTTTAAAACTCTGATGACTTCTTCTCGTTGTTTTTGAGTTAAATCTGTTTCGTTTAATTGGAATCTTTCTTCCAATGATTCGTGTTGCTCGGTTACTTGGTTTTGTTCCAATGTACAAACACTCTTTACTTCTATTAATTTATTTCCCTTTTCAATTAATTCCACTGCTTTGGCTATGACAATTCCAGATTGTAAATGTATGTCTTCATCGCTCATATTAATAACACTAACCAAAGTATGAGGGCCAGAATTTACAGCATTAGACACTAACAGTCCCATGTTATCCAAATCATGATTAACTCTTTCTGTTCCATACAAATATGGTTTCTCTATACCATTAGGCCAACTTAATTCTATAGTATTTACATATCCTGTCTTGATTGTAACATTTTCTTTTAATGTCAATTTTATGTCATCCAATGATGTTTCATTTCGACTCAAGTCGCAGAGGAATACTTCATGCTCTTGAAAGTGGCAAGTTAATTGATTTTCTTTTATGTTGATATTCAAACAATGGGTCTTTATGAACCCTATACCCAGTATTATATCATGTTTTGTTTTATCGCTAACGATAAATCGTTCCTCTTTCACCAAGTAGCCTCCTAAATAAAAAGAAACATACACTTCACCACAAGTGGGCTCACAATCTCCATGAACTCCTATTAATTGTATGCTGTTTTGTTTTATTATTTTTAATCCTAGTCTTTTAACAACGTCCAATGACATCAGATTCACTTCAGCTCCTGTGTCAATCAAAGCCTTAACAGTTCCTCTTTTTGTGTCCAAGGACACATAAATACGTTTGTCACAAATTGCCACTGCAAGGTTTTCTTCTTTAACACCCTTATTACCTTGCTTTTCCAAGGGTGTTATTCGTTTTCCGACTGTCTTGCCCCTCTCATTGCTTCTTTAAAATCAACACAGTCCTTCATTAGATGATCCTGACCACAGTAAGGGCAACTTAATGTTTTCGTGGTTCTTGTTCTTTCATTATTGGCGTTAGTGGTGGTTTCTTGTCTTCTGTTTGAACCGTTTGTGTTTTCTTGTTGTGATTTTCTGTTTCGACAGTCTTGAATTCTGTGACCTCTTTTTCCGCAACAAAAACAACAATTGTTTTTCTTATACCTCTCCTCTTGATGACCTTCTCGTTGACAAAAAGTACACACCTTAGCGTTCTGATTCTTTTCTTTCACCAATTCCTGTTACTTGTATTTCCTTTTTCTTTGCTATTTCTTGTTTGTTATAGTTTTTTCTTCTCGTAGTAGTCGAGGGAGTCGCTGAAAAATATTTTCCCACGTTGTGAGCTAGTTCCACCTACCTTATTTACATCATTTTTTGGTTTTTGGGGGGGTTTTCTTTGGGATTTAAAGTTTTTGTTGCAAAATTCATTTTTTTAAAAACTTTCTTCTCTTTTTACGCGGCGTTGCGTCGTTTGTGATGTGAGGTTTCCAAATTTTTTTCGTTTTTTTCCCATTTTGGGGGCTCGAGTTCTTCATTTGTCCATATAATATTTGAGCACTGTCCATGCCAGCCAATGCTGCGAGCCTGTCTAGTCGCATAGAATAATTTATTATTGATTCGTTCTTGTTTCTACTAGTCGCCCAAAATCTTGTAAGTAGTACATCCTGGCTAGTTGTCAATTGCTTTATTATTGCTCTCAGTTTCTCCTTTACCTTCGTATACTGAATTCTTCCACCCTCTATATTGTTGTATGCTTCCAATATTTCTCCCTCCAAATAGTTACCCAATACTCTGCTCCAGGTTTCTGGTACTTTTGAGTACGTGTGTGAACAATAAACTTCGAATTCCTGAAGGAATTCCTCAAATTCCCATCCTGAATCCACTGAAAATTTTAATGGTGGGGGTACTAATGTTCTAGTAGCATGTGGGTTATATAGTGTTGGGTGTTCTGGTGTAGGTGGTAATGGTGGGTTATTTAATATTTCGTCTCTAATTTCTCCGTCTACTACCGGTGTTGATTCCATGAATCCTCCTACAGCTTCATCTAATCCCTCATCAACTTCTACTTGTGCTACTGGTTCTCCCGAATCAACATCTACCTCCTGTTCTATTTCGTTTTCACTACTCTGGTTATCCATTCTAAATTATTATGTTTATTTCTCAAATTATAATTAATGTGCTTGTAAGCCTTAAGTGTGTTTGTAAACTTTAAGTGTTGGGAATGGAGTGGGACTCCACACACACCCTCCTACTAAAGAGGTAACCAAGGGAAAAGGCAAACAGGAAGGGCCTAAAAAAAAAAGAAAAAGGTGGGAAAAATAAATGCAAAAAAAAACGTATGTCCGCAACAACCAGTCCGAACTGGTCAACGGCACCATTTTATTTTATCTGTACAGTAGAGAAATGGTGCTCTTGCACGAAAGGTAACCTAATGTAAAAAAGGCGAAAGTGAAATGTCAAATCAAAACAACCCGCACGGACACAAACTCAGTCCGAACTGGTCATCGGCACCATTTTATTTTATCTTGTTGTAGTGCACAGAAGACGGCCTCAAATATCTGCACTACCCCAAGTAAAATTGCCTAATTTGAAACCAAATAAACTTCACTCCAATTGTTATAGTGGCTACAATAAACTAAACTGATCAATGCGTTGTGTCTAATTTCTTAAACCTACCATCAAACCATTAAATAAAACACTGATGTATCTATTAAATCCTTATCCTTTAGTATCTAGTTCCAGTAAAGTAGCTTCTGTAGTTAGTATTTTCAGAGACGTTTACCCCAAGGTTGAACCTCGAGAACTTCAATAAATCCTAAATTTATAATCAAACTATTCGTATACAATCAAAACCAAACTCAGTAAATTAAAACTCGGAATGGTTTCATAAAAGTCTTTCCATTCATTTACCGTTTAAGCGAAGTATCAACTACTTAAGTTAGTTCAATAATAGTTCAATAATGTGTTTTCGAAATGTCACTTGCAAAAAACTCAATAAACTTCAAATTCTTATCTTAGTCTAAAATGAACTAATCATACTAAATTCTAAAATATAAACTGTTGGTACAATGTCATACCTCAAAGTTGAACAATTATAATCAAGATCTCAAAGGCTAATCTCAACAGCCTTGCTCAAAGTTGTATCAAATTCAAATTATTAAATCATTAAAATAAACTCAAACATCCAAGTATAAACCTGAGTTCCGTTTTCAAAACAAGTCAAGATGATTTACTCCAATGTTCATCAAAGCTAAGTTATTCCAATGTCACAATACCCTAGATATCAAAAGTATGCGTCTCAATTCAACTTAAAATGTTTCAACTGTCAAAGCACTCAAATGCTCAAACTCAAAAATAAAAGTCCAGGTTAGGAAAAATATTCGGTTCCCAAAATCAAAGTATTCTCAATGTAAGTCAACTTGTACCAATTAAGTCCAAGTCAAAGTGTATTATCCAATCTCAAAGTCGATTTAATTTATGTAAACTGAAAATCAACTCGATCTATCAAAACGTGAATTTAATTTCAAAAATGTCGAAAGTCCAAAGTAATTCCACCTATCCAACTGTAAGTCGATTCTAAAGTATCAAAAGTCTAAGTTAATTCAAGCCAATCAAGTATAAATTTGATTCAAAAATATCAGAGTTCACGTGGACCTAAATTATTCAAATATAAGTCTAAGTAAATCCAACTTATTCAGATGAAAGTCAAAGTAAATCCAAACTATTCAAAAGTTGACTCAAAAGTATCGAAGTCCAAAACCATTGAAAACTAAAGTTGACTCAAAAGTATCGAAGTCCAAAACCATTGAAGTCTAAAATTAATTCAAAATATCTAAGTCCAAACTTAGTTTAAATCAGTCAAGCTCAAAGTCAATTTAAATTGTTAAAGTCCTAAACAATATAAAGTTCCAAAATGTAAAGTCACTCTGAACTACTTTCGAAGTTTAAACTATAAAGTCCCAAAATGTCAGACAACTAAATCAAAGTCTCAATTAAGTTTATGTTTATATAACTATAAGCTTGATTTATTTCATTAACTGTCACCTAATATCCAATGTCTCAATCAATTATAACTGTCCTCAGATTTGTTGTAATATATCGCTATTATTAACTGTCCCAGTCAATGGTCAGTTATTTTCAAAATGGCGTCGGTCAGTGAATTCAAAATGGCGTCAACCGGTGAAACCAAAATGGCGTCAACCGGCAAGTTTCAAAATGTCAACAACTAGTTTAATATATATATATTTTTACTTGAAGTCCATCAAAATACCTAATAACCCATAAAAATAATATATTTCAATGATCAAGGATCAACTCAGTAAAATAAATAGCTTTTTCTTTTCTTTAATTTTCAATTAAAATATTTTCTCTAAAATACAACACTTCTTTGACTATAATACTTCAAATTCTTTTATTGTTTACTATTATTATCCCAAAGGCTTCTTTATTTAATTCAAGTCTTGCTATACAACTTTATTTTCCAAAAATATCAAATAAAAACTTCAAATTATTAACTTGCTATATCCTAACTTTCGTAACCAAAATTCAAAATGATCACAAAACTTGAGTAATTTGAACAATATACAGAGTTATACTCTAAATTACATTACCATATATATTATTCCAGAATAATGATCTCATAATTTATGTACGTTAAATTCCAATAAATAACTAAATCGATCACAGATGTAGCCTAATGTATGAAATAATTGCCAAAGCTAAGTTCAGCAAACGAAAAATATAGCCAATGTTGATGCTCATAAACGAGAAAATGGCCACAGCTAAATTCCAATAAACAGCCAACAAAATGGCCGCTATCAAATTTTCATAATTGAGAAAATGGCCAGAGCTAACATCCGAATAATTGACCAAAATAGCCAATATTAAATTTCCATAAATAAGAAAATGGCCAGTGCTAAAATCTAAATAAATAATTTACCAATATATAATTTGCAAAATATTACCTTTTTATTTACACTCCAAATACGTCGGTATCAATATATATATAAGAATATCAAAAAGCCTAATCAAAAGCTATCTAACAATTAAAAATATTTACAATCACAATCGTTAAACTTTCCTAACTTGAAAGCTAAATATCAAAATATCACAGATACAGAGGAAACACTTCCGAATGGTTTCGGTTCAGAATGACAAGTGAATCGATTTGCGCTCTGTGTCCGCCATCTTGATTCGTTTTTGTGACGTCACGAGAGTGTTTCCATTCTAAAAATTTCCTTTCGATGTTCTTTTATTTCTGTACAGGACATTCAATAATATTATTATACATATCATTATAGCATTTCAAAGACAAAGACAATATAATTTTAACAGTATTTTAACATCTAATATTCTTTTTTATTTATTATAATCCAATTAATATACTTATTATACTTTTTCTCTCTACTTCTAATTCTTCATATATTATTTTTATTATTCTTTTCACGGAAAATTTTAATACTTCACTATTTACAATCACAGATTTTAAAACTTCTTAAAACTATCCCTATCTCTCCTATTAATATTTACAAGTGAGCTTTTCCTTTCTAAACCACTAAAATTACTTAACCACTAATTCTTTTCATTAATATCCATAAGCACATACATAACACATACACACATATACTCATACCTACACACACACATATATACATTTACACACACACTCATATATATATATATATAGTGTAGTTATATATATAAAGAGCAAAGAGGTGAGAGAAAGAAATATATATATAAAAGAGTAGTAGTGTAGTATGGTGTTGGGTTATATATATATATATATATATATATATATATATATAAATATATATAAAGTATATATATATATATATATATAAGTATATATATATATATTTCTATTCTGACCAACATTTTTCAGTGTTCCTACATATATATATATAAGTTTTTATATTTTTACTTTTTTTTTCTATTATTAACTTTTACAAACATGGAACAAGTGATGGCTTCACTCTTGGTATGTAGGATTTATTAGTTTTAGGTTAGCCCTACAATAACGTGCAAGTCCGCTAATTTCTGACGACTCCGCACCTCCGCTTGTCCGCACCTATTCTGGTAGTCCCCGGAGCGGACTAGCGGACCAAAGAGCGGAAGTGCCCACCTCTGATATATATATATATATGGTAAATATATGAGTATATGTATGTATGTATATGAAAGATAGGGAGATGAAGAAGAAAGAGGTAAGGAGTGTATATGTTATATATATATATATATATATATATATATATATATATATCTCTCTCTCTTCTTCTTCATCTTCCTTATATTTTCCCAAGAATGGGAGTTAGGTGCGTGACGGGTATCTGGAAAAAATAGAAGAACATGACACAAGTCAAAAAGAAAGCCCAGCCTTACCGCCCTCAGTACTCATTAATTAGTGAAACCCATCGCAGCTCAGAAATCCAACCCCCAAAGCTTCTATGGGACAGCATGGACCTCACTATGGTAGATCGTCGGTAAGGTTCAGTCCCCCCCTTGGCCCAGGGGCCGCTGCAACTACCCCCTGCCAACCCGTCATTCACTCCCTGTTATACACCTTCCATCTCGCTCGCTCAAGCTCACATTTCCTTCAAAACACTAAGCATTGACCAAATCCACTTTTTTTCTCAAGTCTCCAGCCGCTGGTCTCAAATACACTGAGTGGCTATACATCCACTTAACCAACCTGACTATCATTCATCCTTTCCATATAACTAAACCATCTCAACTTACTCTATTTATTCTCTCATTTACGCCTTTCTTTACAAAAGAACACACCCTAATACGTTCATTCCTCTCTTTATCAATTCTTCTCACACCTAACACACCCCTAAGATTGTCCATCTGAACACATTGAACTTTAGATCTATACTTCTTATTACAGACCATGTCTCACAACTATACATTAACACAGGTAACATACCCTCATGTAAAACCCTAGCACACTCAAGACTTAGTCCCTTTACATTCACCAACGATTTAATTGCACCAGCCACCTTCCTGCCATACACAACTTTCCTACTACACTCTGCATCGCCCGCTCTCTCATCCAACATATACCCTAAATATTTAAACTCAGACACTTGTTCCAGCTGCTCACCATCTAACATAACTTCACACTGAGGAGTGTCCTCACTCACAACCATAACCTTACTCTTATCCACGTTTACTTTCAAGCCCCTCCTTTTACACACCCTGCCAAATCTCTCTACCAATCCTCTCTGCAAACTTTTCAGATTCGCCACACACAGAACCAAATCATCCGCAGATAATAGGTAGGTAGGCACCCCACTCATCTCCATTCCACCATTCTAACAATATCATTTCCTGCCATCCCCACCTCGAATTCTTTCATAACCCCATGTTAGCAACAAATTGAATAAATCCAGGACATAACACAATCTCTGCTCCTTATTCCTGGGCTGTTAATCCTAAACCAATCACCAATTATTGACACTCTATTTATTTTACACACGCTTCTACTTATCAAGTCATACATGCCTTTGATTCCATTCAGAAGCCTACCACCAACAATTGTATATGTCACTAACACCTGCCATAAACCTTCCTATTAGACCTCCCTATCACGCTCTGTTAAAGTCCCATAAACCTCTATAAATTAGTAGTCTTCTTCTCCCGTTCTTTCTCAAACTATTTGTTTCAATGTAAAGATTTCATCCACACATCCTCTTACCACTCTAAACAAAAATCTTGTTCTTCTCAAATTTCAATCAGTCTTCAGTCACCGACGACTTCCTCTTCTCGAGACCAAAATACCAGCATATACCTTCCCTACAATACTCAACAAACGTATTCCCCTATAATTTCTACATTTCCCCTTTTCTCTCCCTTCCTCTTATATAAAGGTACTATTACTGTTCTCCTCCAATCTCTCGGAGCTATACCCTCCATAAACGTTTATTGCACAACTTCCAAATCCACTCAATCACCATCTCGAAACCGTTCTTGACTCTTTCTCATTTCACCAGTAATTTCATCTATACCTGCAGATTTCTTACCATTCTTCAACTTTTTCTCCCCCACCCATTACCTCCTCCTTACTAATAACCTCTCATCCCCAAAATACCTATTCCCTTTCCTTGCACCATCAAAACTTTACAATATCTCACTGTCACCTCTTCATTGTTAATATAGTGTAGATCTTCGAAGTGTTCTTTCCACACTCCTCTCACATCCATTTCTTCAGTTGCGAAAAAGTACCATCCACTATTCATTATTCTAAGCAGATTCCCCTTATTCTCATTCTAACCTTCGCGCTTCCTTCCAGAAGAGCTTCCTATTCCCGTGTAAGTCATTCCTATTCCCTCCTTCCAAACTGTTCATTTACCTCTTTAGTTTTCTCCTAATGCATCCACCTTAGTATTTCTTTTTTTTTTTTTTCCTCCTATATATGCAACTTTTTCTTTCTTTTGATTCTTCATCATTTGCTTTTAGCAAATTCAACCACGCTTTTTTTTTACAAATTTTTATCGCTTCATCATCTCTTCATTCCACCATTTATTATTAACATTCTTACTTCCTATTTTAGCACACCTACTAACTTCCTTTGCACTACTAACACCGCTTCCTTCTGATGTTCCCTGTTTGTGATTTGTTCCTAGTATCAACTTGCTCAATATTCAACCGATGCATTAGCTTAGCGCTTGTGATACTTTATCTCCCTTATTGTCTCTCTCACTTAACTTCAATTCTTTAATTTTACCTACTTCCTTTCGCGGATCACCTTCCTCTCCATCCAAGCCCACGCTAATTTAATTTTACATAAAACGATATAATGATCTGATTTTCCTATTCTCAACACCTCATTGATTTAAGATCTATATACATACTTCAACATCTCCTTCTTCACCAACACTAAATCAATTCATACTCTTCACTTCGATACCATCTCTACCTACACCAACTCTAGTATACTTTATGGATACTCTTGCTTAAAGAAAGTATTACTTACACACATACCTCTCTCTTCACAGAAATCAATCACCTTCCTACCATTCTCATTTTCTCCCTTCGCCACCCCAAACCACCTGTTATACCATCCCTTTTTGATCACCTATCCATCCATCTGAAGCCCCAAAACTACTCACCTGAAGCTCCTACTCACCTCATCCAGAACATCATTCAGATTATCCCCAAAAATCGTACTCTCTTTAACGGTTCCCTCAGATGGACCATACGTCACAAACCACACATACCTTGACCTTCTTAAACTTAAAATTTATCCATTAGAATTCTAGGACTCACAATCAAAGTCTACCATAGTTTGTAAAATTATTGGTGGTCATCATCAAAATTGCAACTCCTTCTCTCTCCCTCTTTCATATTCTCTTCCACACCAGCAATGTTTAATGGCTATTTCACATCACAACACTTATTTTCAACACCAGCTTCTCATCTTTTGTTTCAGTCACAGCGAGCAACTCCAAATTTGCCCTTTCGAAATACATATCCATCACCTCCTCCTCTCTCCCACATTTTGCCCTCCAATATCCTTTATGCAAACTGGCTATTATTCCCATAATACTATGAAAGATAGAAGGTCGTTTACATGATCACGACCTTTCTCTCCTGAGGGCCTGCACAGCATCCCTGGCAAGTATATAGGTAGCAGCCAACCCCAAATCGTCCACCACATCAGTCTCCTTAGCCTAATACTTCTCATATTTACACATAGACATAACATGGCAATTCTTTCTCCCCCAATACACAGGGATATGAGTAGTAGGGATGTCTGTAAAGTGTTACCCAGAAGAGTGTACTCTTAATCATGTGTATGGATATGTGACAAATTGTGTCTTCAGTACCAGTGCTGTCTGGAGGATGAGTGTAAAGAATATGAACGCAAAAGAGAAAAGTGCACCATTAAAAATGGGAGGTAATTTCAACACTTCGAGTATGCGTGTACTCTCCCTCTATATATATATATATATATATATATATATATATATATTAAATATATATGTATGGGCGATTGCTGATATACAGTGCTATATATATATATATGTATAGAGTTAGAGTATATATATATATTGTTACATATATACATATATATATAGTTATATATAGTTATATATATATATATATATATATTATATATATATATATATATATATATATATATATATATATGGATATATGTGCTAGATGAACATATAGTTCATACAAAAATAGTATATATATATATATATATATATATATATATATATATATATATATATATATATATATATAAACCATCAATTGATGATTTGAAATTATAAAAATTATAATTTATACTTTATAAATATTAAATTTGAATATTTGAAGTAAACACAATCGAAAATTGCAATTCCGATTTTTCACATTTATGAGGCAAATTCTGAGACCACGTGACCAACTATTAAGGCGATTTTTTAATATTTTTGAATAAATATTTATAAGTTTATATATACCATTCGTTAGATATATATATAGAGGTCGATTTTCAATTATAAAACTCAAAGGGGGAAGAGTTTAAAAGATAATTTTATAGTGAGTTTCGATTTCGAGACTGCTCCCGAAAAAATCAAATTTTACGCTATGAAAATTTTGATTTATGATTTTTTGATCTTTTTATTTCCTACGTTCTTTGGAATTTAAATCTAAGTTTTAACATTACTAAAAGATGATTCTCATTTTTTAGTGACGAGGCAATAATGTATGACCTACTTTATTTGATTGAAATTTCTAATTTCAACAATGACGAGATTTTTTCTCTATAAGACATTTATCATCATGAATTTTACTTTTTCGATTTCTACGTTTTTACTTACTTTTATTTCCCTTTTTATTTTTACTATTATTATTGTTTATCCGAATTTTTGAATTAAAAGTTTTATAATTATTCCCTTTGTATCTAAATTTCCCAAAATCTTTTATTTTTTCAATTTTCCCTTTTAGCGTTTTTGCTTACTTTTTGAGTACGATATCTTGATTTTCATTTATATCTGATTTTCTCAGTATCCGGAATCTTCGGTATTCGATCAGTAGATGATTGTTGTTCTTCAACGTGACTTCTCAATGTAGATTTAATAGTAGGGTGAATATGAAGATCCTTTCCAATCCGGAACTCAAAATATGAAGGTTAAATGGACACACAATATGTATCGTCAAGTGGACCCAAGATAGAAACGTCAATTGAGCCCGCGATATGAAGTTTGTATATACTTTCTGGTCCAAGATAAGAACGTCAATCTTTGCACAATGTATGCAAGTTAAGTGGACCCTCGATATGAAGCCCTGTATTAATACATACATTAGTCTCTTGTTCATTTATCAATTCATCTTCAATTATTAATTCATCTTATTTTTCATCTTACCCTTCCTGTTCATAGGATGACTGTGAGGGGCGTCTTGTATACACGGATCCAATGGGTTCCAAATAAGAAGTTCTGCAGGATATGAAATGCTTATTATTTATCTTTTTATTTATTTTTACCGTTATCTTTTTATAGAATATTCACTATTGATTACCCACTTAGATGGTTATGATGGATATCTTCGTTTCTTCTGTTGTGAATGGAGATTTAATCTGAATCTGTATTTCTTCTGATTATTGTAGTTGTAGTCGATCTTCTTTTTACTTTGTTTATTTTTTATTATGTCTCAACAGTTTACACGTGAGTATTATTAAATAAAACGTATTATAAGTAAGATCTATATGTCTATCAATTTATAGTTTATCAATTTATAATTTATCACTCATTCAGCATTTACTGAAAATTAAATAAGCATTAGTATAATATTCATTTTCCAATTTTTTTTTTTATTATGTCTCAACAGTTTACACGTGAGTATTATTAAATAAAACGTATTATAAGTAAGATCTATATGTCTATCAATTTATAGTTTATCAATTTATAATTTCTCTCTCATTCAGCATTTACTGAAAATTAAATAAGCATTAGTATAATGTTCATTTTCCAAAATTTGTATATAATAAAGCAATATAAATATATCCTTGTTTCTTCGTGCTCGGCTCCAACTGGACAACAGCGAATGACCAGCAGAATTTTGAGGTGGGGGTTTAGATTTAGTGGGGGAGGATACAAGGGAGATATTGTTCATGCATAAGTTGTGAGTTATTGACAACTAAGGTAAAACATGTTATTGGCATAAATTGGTAAGCCAAGTATTTAATCATAGTAATAATTAGATTTAAGAATATTTATTGATCCAGTCTGGACATTTCTGATCCAGCCTGGACGATGATTTTATTACAATATAAAATATTGCTTTATTTATTAACAAACCTTGTAAAATTTATCGGTATTATAATGATGTTTCTTCTTTTTAGTAATTGACAATACGATTCATGATATAATATTCTTTGATAATAATCTTAATAATAAAAGTTGTAAGGAATATATATTGTACTAAACAACTGCTATACTCTAAGTGAAGTACTAGTGGCACTTTGAAATTGGAATAAATAAAATACTTCAAGGTTAGTGAGTACATATAAAGGGAAATGAGGTATATATATATATATATATTAGGTACAGTAATGTAGTAGTATATATATATATATATATATATATATATATATATAGTATATATATATATATATATGTAAAAATATATATATAAATTTAGATATGTATATATATAAATAAATATATATATATATATATATATATATATATATATATATATATATATATATATATATATATATATATATATATATATATATATATTAAATATATATATATATATATGTAGGTATATATATGGTATATATATATATATATATATATATAGCAGCAGTATATATATATATATATATATATATATATGGTAGTATATATATATATATGAGTATATATAGTATATATATATATATATATATAGTTAGGTGTACCGAACTGAAATTTTCGTTCTCGCCGGAACCGAATTAGCCGTGAATCACAAAATTCTGGCCGAACCGGAATTTCTGAACATCTAAGCCTTTAACTATAAATAAATGTAAAAAAATATTTATATAGCTTTCAACATAAAATCTTATATTTAGGACAACGTCACTTCCGCTTCATAAACATATGGAAAATCATCATTGAAGAGAAAATCTGGAAGTCCAAAAATTTAATAGTAAAGTGAGAGTCTTATATTTTCAAAGAACAGGGGGAACTGGCCAAAAGAAAGTTAATAGATCCAAGCCGTGAATATGCAGTTTTGAGGAGAGAGCTTCTCCTCAAAAAGAGATTTGGCACAACAGGGTTTAACCCAAATCACAGAAAATAATGAATTTTATCTAAGTAACAGAGTAACCAAATATCACAGCGTGTCACAAGAGTAAGTGATCAAGGAACTTATTATTCATCTTCAAATCAAAATATCTGGGCTCCTTAGTAGAAAATATTTTGTAGAGAAAATGTTACCAACTTCATACAGAAATTGATATCAGCAGTATTCGAGAGGTTATCTAAGGCTGATCAGATATCATTTACTACAGATATATAGAGAGCTGAATAATTCAAACGACCCATTTATTTCTTTAACTGCACTCTGCCTTACCAGCGAGTTTGAAAAATGGACTGTGTACTCCACTGCATTTCTAGGTTCTCATTCTGGAATTAAAAATTCACTAGAGCTTTGAAATTATGACAGAATAATTGGGAAATTCCTCCTAACATAATTCATTTGATCCTTCAGATGAGCATATACCATGAAACCGTGATTTTAGCAGGATGGCAAGTTTTCTCTTTTGTTTCTTATTTCATAAACTTCACTTAAAGATGCCTATTTTCTGAAAGAACCAAAGTGTGATTTAATACAGAAATGTAATATTATTTGTACACATTTCAATCATTCCAGTTTTTAAGCTGTAATGAACTTAAAAGAATTCAAAGAGACTTGGATCCACATCTTACAAGCCCACTTATGCCAATTCAAGATGTTAATACAAAGTGGAACAGCTTAGGCCTTGATTCTAGAAAAATGAATGTTTTGAAAAAGCACCCTGCAAGTTTATGGCTTTATAGAAATAATCAATAATTTAAGCTTTGACTGCTAATAAATGGTAAATACTTGAAAATTTAAGAGTTTTGCAACCATTTCTCATGGTTACGGAAACTATAAAGCAAAATCAATTATATCATCAATTATTTTATTCTACATATTTTAGCTCTCCAGCATATCTCTCAAACTCTGAGGATGACAGAAGAGAATAAAGAAGAGCTGAAGAAGGCAATTAGAGTTTAGATTTATGAATAAAAAGGAAGAGAAAGGATCAATAAGCATATATCAAAACAAGATAATTGTTTTAAATACTGTAGTAGACCCAAGATGCTAACTGACTTTATTTTCTAATGAAATAAGAGAATTGAGTAGAAAATGAATGCTTGAAGAAATATGCAAATAATTGAATGTAGAAAGTGATAATAGTAGTAGCAGTACAGAAGAAGGTTCAGGCGATGAGTCATTTTCAGAAACGAGCATTATCTACAATAAACTTAGATTTCCCAAGTAACTCAAAATCATCAGGAGCATTAAGAAAAGAAATTACTGCAAAGTTACTTAGTTTTTATAAGTTTGAAGAAAGTGAAAGTGACTGCGAGTCAGTTAAAGTAAAAGGAAAAAAAGAAAATCAGTGGCTCTTCAAGGTGAAATTTTTAAAGAAATTGAAATTTTACCAGAAAATCAATTTCTAACTAAAAACAAGAATTTTTAATTGGGTGAAAGTGGAAACAAAGCTAAATCCCAAACATAGCAGTCCCATTCAAAATTACTCCTCCTTTCCAGTCTCCCTCCATATATTCGTAGAGAAATTATTTTCATTTTAAAATTAATATATACTTGAGGAAAAACGTTTAAAAATATCGCCCAACTGGTGAACAGTTTTTCTCATTTCACCCTAATTCAGCAATATTTTCAAATTTAAAGAAAGTTAACTATATATATATATATATATATATATATATATATATATATATATATTATATAAAGAGGTATATATATATATATATATATATATATATATATATATATATATATATATATATATATATATATATTTTATTTACAGTTAATGTTTAAAGAAAATTTGCTTATATATATATATATATATGATATATATGTATATATATATATATATATAGTATATATATATATATATATGATATATATATATATATATATATATATATATATGAAGTGGCGCATTTGAAAATGCTGGAAAGCGTTTCACGATAAATGCGAAACGGTTAAACACCAAATTGAGGAACGAAGTACACG
>JABUQX010114253.1:45000-50000 GCA_015478945.1 Trachelipus rathkii | reverse complement strand
AGAGAGAGAGAGAGAGAGAGAGAGAGAGAGCATGCATTTGGGCAAGCAAAGAAGAAATTCCACCAGTTTAAGAATGTTAGAATAAGGTATATTATTCTCAATAAAATAAGTAAAAATTTCAACCCAACATTCGACTGGGGGCATTCCTCTTGACCTTCACAAATACTGTTTAACATAGATGAACTCATCGTATAAAGCAGTCTCATCAACTGTGAATTGTGGCATAAGTTCAAGAATAAAACATTGGGTATTTTGTATTTCCTCCCAGTTGGGCATTTTCTGCAAGGTAATCCAGGTAAAATTTTTCAAATTATCGATAGGTTTGATCCATTTATTTAAATACTCAACTCCAGTTTTATAAAAAGTATACACATATTGTCTAAATTTTGCTACTTCTGATCCAAGTCCCTCTTTCTCCAATTTTTTAAGTATTGATGATACGGCTGTCGTAATAAATATACGAAATATACGAAAGCATGTTAAAATTGGGTTTGTATCATAAAATCGGGACGAAATCGGGACTCTCTTAATTCTACAACGGGACGAGGGTTTCAAAAAAAGGACTGTCCCGGCTAAATCGGGAGGAATAATATATATATATATATATATATATATATATATATATATATATATATATATATATATATATATATATATATATATATATATATATATATATATATATATATATATATATATATATATATATATATAGGCACTTATAATATATAAAAGGAAGTTACATAAAATGGCATAATATCGACAATCGCGGAAATCTACTCATGCAGCCCAGCAGTGTCACGTGTTAGTAAAACTCCAATAGAAACATCGCGAAAGTTTCCACAAGTTGTTTTTTTTATCATGTTAATTTTTATGTTAATTTTTTATTGTTCTTTTTATATATTTATGTTTGAGCCGACGGAGGATGCCAGAGGGGACGAATTTCCGTCGTCCCCGCTGAGGCCGAGAGACCTTGACTCTTTCAAATCTTTGCTATTTACTCTTGGGTATTCCTTTATTAAAAAAAAACAAAAAAACTGTCATTGGCAACCTTGTCGCACTATATTGCCTTGAAATAATCGAAAATCGATTACATTGTTCGTTCTAATATATCGGTTAACACCCTTTAAAGGATAAGTTCCATATATATCTTATATATATATATATATATATATATATATATATATATATATATATATATATATATATATATATATATATATATATATATATATATATATATATATATATATAAAATTTACTTAACGGCTACATGTTAATATTATAAATTAGTAAATGTAATGTATATCAAACGAAAGTTTACAAAAATAAACATTTTTAGGCGCGAAGTAAGAAGTTATCAAAGTAATTATTTTTTTTTTTGTGGAATCTTTAGGAACTATTTGTTTGCGCGTCTATTGAAATGAATGAAATATATTTGAAGAAAGACCGTATTGCGGTCATTGAGCGTATTATAGTTACTCTTCCACACTTGACTCCGCCCCTTCCCCCAAATTTCTCCCACATCCGTCCCACCTTCCCCCAATATTCTCTTTTCAATATTTTTATTTCTTTTTATCGAAAGCAGTGAGTAAGTAATTTTTAAATAATAATCTTTGTTTATTGTAATTTAAATTACGCAAATATTTATAGTTTGTAAATGTGAAACTATATAGGCTACATAGTACATATGTATGCAGAAAACAGACACATATTCATATACTAATGCAAACACACACACATCTACACCTAACATAACCCAACCTAACCTAACATAACCTAACCTAACCTAACCTAACCTAACGTAACCTAACGTAAAGTAACGTAACGTAACCTAACCTAACCTAACCTAACCTAACCTAACTCTTACCTAAACTCATTTCGCCCCTAGAACATCTATGGGATTTCAGAGTATTTAGGGACAGCATAACGTCTGTGGGAGGCTTGGGTAAGAAAAAGTGATGACAGAGAGGATAGAGAGGATAAGAGAAGTGGTTGGTTTGTGAATCAGAATCAGGGGAGAGACAGTGGACCAGAGGGAGGGCAGTGGGTAGATGGTAAGAGGTTAGATGGTAAGAGGTTGAATATAAGAGATGGAGTGCTTGATATGTAAGTCAAAGTACCATTTTGGATATAAATGTCCTGAAAACATTCAAATAAGGGGAATGGTGGAAGAGGTAGGTAGAGCTGGACAGATGATGAATGTAGTGAGTAAAGCGTCTGGAGTGGGAAGAGGATATGGCAGACCGGTGAATTATGAGGAAAGGGGAAAACAGTGTATAATCGAATGGAAGACAGGACAGATGAGAAAAGGGTTGGATGGTGTGTAAGTGATAGACATAAGGTAGACAGTAGAGTGAGTATGAACAGGAGGAATAGGTTTGGTTATGAAGTGTTATTTATGTGGTTCCATGTATCATTTATGGAAGGACTAATGAAAAAGTATCTGCCAGTAAAGATTGGAAGGAGAAAGAGAGATGTATAGGTGTTGGTAGAGTTAAAAGATTGATTGAGCTTGTAAGTAATGATGATCGAATGAAGAATATGAAAGGGTTCGGTAGAGGAATAAGTAGAAGTATCAGTACCGTATATCTAAATGATGATAGGGAAATAATGAATAAGAGTGGAACAACAAATAGTGAGTATGACGAGTTGTATACGCTTGCAATGGGTAAAGTTAATGGAGCAGAAGTGGAGAATGAAGAGAGTAATTAAAAGTTTGGTGTTTTGTGATGAAAGATGTGATGATGAAGAAATTGAGGATGCAGTAAAAGAGGTTGTGAGTAACTGTAGTGTAAAAGACATTGATCATAAGGTTAGTATATGTGAGGAGAGTAAAAGGGTTGCAAGTCCGGTGTTATGGAAACCGAATTACTGGGTAAGTGATCGTGAAGGGGTTTTGTCTGACGTGAGTGAAAAAGAGAAGGAAGTGAAAATTAATGAAAGGGATGAGGAAAGAAAAAGAAAAAGGCAGAACGTTGGAGAAGTTGGAAATGGTTTGATAATATTGGTAATGGGAAATATTGGTAATATTGGTATTTTTTAACATTGGTAATGGGAAACGTGAATGTGCAGGGGTATTTTAGGGAGTTTTTTTGGTATGTGTGAGTGAGTGAAAAAGATGCCAGAGAGAGAGAGAGGTATAAGATTGATTGTTTTTATTTTATTTCAGATTGCCTGTGTATGATGATGATTCTCAGTGATAGGCCTTTTGTGAGGCGGTTTTTGTTTATAAGTATTTTTAAAACCTGTGCGGTGCGATTAACAGTTATTCTTGTGCGGCGCAATTAATTTAAAGTTTTTATAGTTTTGTGATTGTGAGTTTTCATATATGTGTGTGTATTTTCCAGTGTGTTAATGTTCAAGTATACAGTAATATTCAAGTGTGTTCAAGTACTAAACAGTGGTGAAAGTGAAACAGTGGGACAATAAAAACAGTTGTGGTGTTTTGTTGTGAAATTGTACAACATTGGATCGAATCGAACTGCAAGTACTTAAAGTAATCATCGTAATAACAAACAGACAGTTAATTGAGGAGTACTGATTTCGTGAGCTTATGAAAGAGGTTTGCCGTGAAGTGGGAGGAATAAAACGTACCTTAACTTACCTTGTATTTTGTATATAAAATGTGTCATCATTATCATCATCACACAAACCCATTGTCCTTACAACTTGGATGTAGTCGAGTCGACTTGAATCTTTAAATAAACAAATTTTGGAAAATTAGTTATCGATTTGATAACTAGAGAAAATACTTAATATTAACACATTTTATATACAAAATACAAGGTAAGTTGAGGTGCGTTTTATTCCTCCCACTTCACGGCACCCCTCTTTCATGAGCTCACGAAAGTTTATTTCAAGATTGAAGCCGTCATGACTACATGCAACTTGTAAGTAATTTGTGTTTGTGTTGTAGTGGGTAGCAGAGTAGTGTGTTAGTGCTTTGTATATCATTGATTTTTTCAAATATAAATATATATATATATATATATATTATTATTATATATATATATATATATATATATATAAAATATATATATATATATATATATATATATATATATATATATATATATATATATATATATATATATATATATATATATATATATATATATATATATATATGGTCAGCCTCCAGATTAGGTGACACCTGTAACTTAAAAACTACAATAGCTACATGAAAACTGAATACATTTTTGAAATCAGCGAACATTTTAATGCAGGAAAATGAAGAAATAAAATGAAGTGCGATAAAAAAAAATAAATAAATAAATGTTTTGATGTACGACAACTATCGCCTTCCCCAAAATTACTGAGACATATCCCCCCAATATTATGCTAGGCAGACATCTTGAAAATTACGACTTGCTTGAGATGGAATGAATTTTTTTAATTTATTAACATAAATGCATGGCACACAAGGGTAATCTACGGGGCTCCGCCCCCGTACCCCCCGACCCGTGAGTGCTGGTGAAATAATTTTTAAAAATATAACTTATTTTTTAAGTTAAGAAAGGAAAGAAAATTAAAAATCATGATTTTTAAAGTTACCCTTAAAATATTGAAAAGATATAAAGAAAACCTATAATTTTTATGGGTAACACGTCTAAATTAAGGTTTTCAAAGTAAGATGATAACATTTTTTTAAATTATTTATTAAATTTAATAATTACTAAATTTTGTTTTGTTTTCTGCATTAAATGTTCGCCGATTTCAAAAATGTATTCAGTTTTTATGTATCTATCGAAGTTTTTGAGATACAGGTGTCACATAAATCTAGAGACTAGCCTTATATATATATATATATATATATATATATATATATATATATATATATATATATATATATATATATATATATATATATATATATATATATATATATATATATATATATATATATATATATATATATATATATATATATATATATCCTCAAAACCCCGAAAAAAATTCTGGCTACGGCTCTGTATACGATTATTATATAGGAGCAA
>JABUQX010114253.1:37500-40000 GCA_015478945.1 Trachelipus rathkii | reverse complement strand
TCCGCGCTAGCGCAAATAACAGATTGAGAACAGACGCAGGCTTTAAGTGAGTGAGATTAAATTCAGCGGAACACAGAAGATGGAAGAGATTAGTATTGAGGCTTAGTAGTTGAGAGAGTATTAGGATTGAGACATAGAGAATATAGTTGAACGAGGGGCGGGTATTATTATTAGTATTGAGCTTAATTATTGAGACATTAGAGAATATAGTTTTGACGAGGGGCGGGGTCAGCAACGTAAGCACATTCCCTCAAACTCGGGAGGAATTCTGGGCCACCCGCCTTCCTAAGTTCATAGATCTCAGAGCCCATGCACGCGATCAAATGTAATCACAGGTAAATGCATAGGGACACTGAAGGAGAAGGAGAAGGAGAAGGAGGAGGAATGCCAGAATGTCCAGAGTTGAGTTAGGGGAAAATAGGATAGGGCGAAGAGATTGACCTTTTCAGTTGGAGAGGTTGGCAACAGAGCTCAGATCGAATAAGAAGGGCAAAAGATGATTTACAGAAATTGTGTTTGAGATGTTTTTTGGCAAGAGGCAGAAGTTTGTTAGTAGGAGATCCAAGGAGGTTAGCGGGCACTTTCGTTTGATGAAAGCCGCTTTGCTCGTCGAAGGTATCCTGAAACGATTTTAGCTGTGAAAATTAGCGGAGAGTGGATAGAGAAGGAATTTTTTCCATCCCGATATCGTCGCTGGTCTCTAGCCTGAATGGCAGAGAACAGCACGATCGAACCATGGATTATGAGGAAAGATTTAGTCGAAGAGGAATGAACCTGCTCATCGTCAACGATTAAAGCTCCCACCTTAGTGGCAGAAGCCGAAGGGTCATGAGTCACAGCAGTCATTCCAATTATAGTTAGGGTAAGAAGCGACGCAAGGCCACCCAATCAGCCCGATAAAAGTGCCAGAAAAAACGATAGGGCAGGATGAAGCTGTTGGAGAGAAGGTATTGAAATTAAGAGATATAAGATTGTGGGTCAGTATTTACCATAGGAGGGAATGGTGTAATTTATAGAGAGAGGACCTGTGGTGAAACTAGTCAAAGTGTGTTCAAGAATTATTTGGGACGATTGGTTGTGGAATAGAAACAGTGTGTACAACTAAATGGCATTAATCATCATGGGAATAGTGAAGAGGTGTGTCCCACAGGGTTAGAGCTGGGTTACTATTGTCCTTCATATATATAGAGCTGATTTAGACATGGACTAAATGCAAGGTTCTAAGTTTGGCAGATGAATGACAAAGTGGCACCGTCAGTTAGGAAAAGTGAAGGATGTATAAAGATTCAAATGATTTGATAACTTCTTGGTGGAAGATAAGTGGCAAATGGAATTTTTTATAGTAAATTGTAAGGTTCTTTCACTAGGTTCTCAAATAAAAGATTCTTACACTGGCGATAAATGAATATGGGGATTAGTTGAACCTGTGGACCAAGAAAGGATATAGGTGTAATTATAACAGTAATGTTTGAAAGTAGCTATCAGTGTTTTGAAGCAAGTAATAAAGCTAATAAGATGATGGGCATAAATAAATCGCAATGTTGTTTAGAAAGAGCAAAGAAGTAATAAGTAAACTGTAATAATAGCTATGTTTAGGCCAATATATAAGAGTATTGCCAAGTTTTGGGCTCCTTATTTAAGATAAGACTTGATATGGCTAGAGGAGTGGCTAGTAGAGCAACAAGGATGATTTTTGCTGGGTTTGATGGTAAGAGCTATGAGGAGAGGCTGAAGATTGGAAGTTTTTCAGTAGAAAGGCCGATGTTCTTCAGACGGACATGATACATTTCTAACGATTTTTACATCTATTGATAATAACGGAGACAATAATTCTCATAGTAGAGCACGGACAGAGAGGACGGGGGCTAACAAGAAATTAAGAAGAAGCATGCATCTTGGATATAAGAAAGCATTTTTCAGCAAAAAAGGCTGGTTAAATGTTTGGAATGGTTTTTTGCCAAGGAGTTGTATATTATATATATATATATATATAATATATATATATATATATATATTATATATATATACTATTATATATATATTATATATATATATATATATTATTTATATATAATAATATTATATAATTATATAAGTGGGAATAGGGAACCGGGAAACTGTAGCGATGTTTCGTGAAAAAATGCTAATCACGTATATATTATATATAATAATATTTTATATATATATTATATATATATATATATATATATATATTATATATATATATATATATATATATATAATATATTATTATATATATATATATATATATATATTATTATATATATTATATATATATATATAATATATATTATATCTATATATATATATATAAATATATATATATATAATATAATATATATTATATATATATAATATATATTATTATATATATATTTATTAATGTAAATGTTTCTCTTCTCTTACCTATCGAATCGAGTACATTTGAAATATCGAAATATTTGAAATATCGATACATTTGAAATATTGAAAAGAAGCG
>JABUQX010114253.1:30000-32500 GCA_015478945.1 Trachelipus rathkii | reverse complement strand
TTTTTAGTTACATTCATGATGCTTTCGGGAGGGCTGGCCTAGATTTTAGTTATAATTTTTGATAATTTTGGTTCTAATTTTGGTTATACAAATATTGGTGAAATCCTAGAATTGCCGAAATAGTTAATATTACAAATTGGCATATGTTGCTTCATATCATTTTATATATAGCTTAAGAAGTGAGGAGTGATTCTTAGATTATAATCATAGGTGAGTGTGGTGGTGCTGTTAATTCTTATAATGTTTGTGCAAATTTGAAAAAATGAATACTGAAAAAGAAAATGAGTAAAGTAGTATTTTATTCTTTTAAATATTACTAAGTTTATAATATATATATTAATACTATAAATCTGTATATTATATATATATATATATATTTATATATATATAGTATATTATATATATATATATATATATAATATATATATATATATTTTTTTTTTTGAGTGGATGTATAGGGATTGCAGAGCCGCCACTGATATATTAATATATATATATATATATATTATTATTATATATATATAATATTATATATATATATATATTATATTATATATATACTATATATATTATATATATTATATATATATAATATATATATATATATATATATATATATTAGTGATGCTGCAGATTATTTTTTTCGCTGCGCGGATGCGGAATGTTGATTTAAAACATCGCGGATGCGGATGCGGAGCGGATGCGGATGTTTATATAAATACATATATTATATATACTATATATATATAATATATATATTATATAATATATTATATATATATATAGTATATATAATATATATAATATATATATATATATATATAATATATATATATATATATTAGTGAGTTTTAGCCCAATCTTTAATTATAATTGTTTACAGGGTGCGGGACGGGGACGCAACTAATGGACCATCAACCTCTTTACCTAACCTCCGCCTTAATTGAAAGAGATTTTACAATGATTATATACTTTTTGCACTATATATTGAAATTCAAATATGGAAGGTTGTGCTTGAGAGACTTCAATTTTTCTGCCTTTCTGTGAGAGTGTTTTCTCTTTTTTTCATCATATATTAGCCAGCATTGCTAAATACTCTCTCATTTGGCACTAGTTGGAGGACAGGCCAGGTATTTCTTTGCAAGTTTACTTAAGCGTGGGTAATCATTTGCTTTGCTTAATTAACACTCCACTAACTGATAGGATCGTCATTTGGTTTGTATCTAGTCTTTTTCTTGGTGATAGTTTTCAAATCATTTGCACTGCATATTTTGCATTAATGCGTTTGTTCTCATCCTACCGTACTGTAGAAGTTCTTTACAGTGATCCTCTGTTATTGATTTACTTGTGGAAGATGTTGGTTCTGTATATTTCTTTTTTTCTTTAATGGATGGTAAGTTAATAGACTATTCGGATTGAAGTTTACCTTGCAATTTTGTTTACTGCAGCTGGTAAACATTTTGCTTAACTTTCACCAACTGATGATCATAATTTGAATCTAATCGTTTTTCTTGGTGATCGTTTTCATCATTACGTACTACATCTTTTGGTAATTGCGTGGTTCTGTCATCATACTGGTGTAGCAATTCTTTCGTTGATTGTTTATTGATTTAATTGTGAAGGTGTTGGGTTCTGTAGATTTTTGTTTTTTTTTCATTTTAATGTGGCGAGTTAATTGACTGTTGGATTGAAGTTTTTCAACTGCACATAAAGTATAGCGATTTATTGTTCTAATATCGTTACACAAAAACTTGCTTTATAACGGGAATCTTAAGTAAGTTGCATAGTATGAAGGTCATTACATTTCCACAGAATGCAAAGCGTTTTTTCTACATTCTAGTTTATTACTCTTTCTTATTTTTAAACCGTCATCATTTTTCATTTGAAGATGATTTTAATGCTTCTTAGGTTGAGATTAATGGTATTACATAAGAGACGGAAGCTGTAGAGGCGCTGATTTTTTTGGTAGTTTCTACAAATGGTTTCAATAGCTTAATGCATGTGATATGATGTCATTTTCAAAATTAATAAGATTGTTAACTTGGAATACGAACTGGCGAACGAAGCAAGAAGTTCTTTGAACAATACTTCTTTCAATCATATGAAGTGTACTATTCCAGCGAGTTGTGTCTTTGATAACATTAAGATATGGAATATAAAGCCGTTTTTGAATTGCTTCCCTCATTTACATTTTTTTTTTATTTTTCAGATTCATCTTAAGTTTTTTTATTATAAAATTCTGTTAAATTTCTCGACAATAAACATCCCGCACATCCGAGGCAAAGCGCGATGCGGAATGCGAATCTTTAATATGTGCGGATGGGATGTACCTGCATACTATATATATATATATATTATTATATTATATATATAATATATATAATATATATATTATATATATATATATACTTAATTATATTTTATATTATTATATTAGTAAATAATATACATAGATAAATATTATTTAAATATATTATTGTATATAGAATGCTTGGCAATA
>JABUQX010114253.1:2500-7500 GCA_015478945.1 Trachelipus rathkii | reverse complement strand
TAGATTTGTTTGGCAAGGCGGACATTCTGTTTTCTGTTAGCCATGTTTGAAGTTGGTTGATGTTTTATTGTGCCATGGTTTTGGCCGTGTTTAGGTTCTGGTGTAAAGTGGCTATGGTGATGTCATCTGCGTAGATTGCTATGATCATGCAGTCTGTCTGTGTTGTGGAGATCGGCGGCAAAATAGTGAATAGTGTGGATATAGCTACTGCGCCTGGGATACTTCGTTTTGATTGCTTTACTGTCTGGATTTTGTATTTTGTTGGTTTTGCTGTTCGTCCTGATGGAAAGTTTGGAAATCCATTTAATTTTGGAGCCTTTAGTGGAGAATATTAGATTTTGCTATTTGGCTCAAGTGTGTTTGGGTACTGTATTCGAATGATCTTGTTGATTGTCGATTGCACTGATTGTTGTTTTATGAGTTGGTTTTGAGTTTAGGCCGTTGATTGTGGGTTGTATGATGTTTGTGAGTGCGGTTGTAGTTGAGTGGTTTTGTTTGAAGCCGTGTTGGAATTTGTGTTTGATGATGTGTAGAGCTATTTTGTTTAGTATGGTTTTTTCAAGTAGTTTGGCATAATGACGAATAATAGAAAGGATGGGCGATATGATGAAGGTCAGAGGGCCTTTTCCTGGTTTTAATTTGTGTAACTTATAGCTTTTTTCCAAATTGGGGGAACTGAAGTTAGGCTAATATGATATATTATAAATTATATTATAATATATGATATATATTATATATATAATATATATATATATATTATATATATATATATATACTATATATATAATAATATTATATATATTTTTTATTTAATATTATATATATAATATATATATATATATATATATATATATATATATATATATATATATATATATATATATATATATATATATATATATATATATATATATATATATATATATATAAGTTCTATATATATAAATATATATATTAATTATATATATATATATATATAATATATATATATATATATATATATATATATATATATAATATATATATAAATATATATTATATATATAGATATATATATATATTATATATATAAATAATATATATATATATATTATATATATAAAATATATTATATATATATATAGTATATATATTATATAATATATATATATATATATATATAATATATAAGATATTATATATATATATATATATATATATATATATATATTATATAATATATATATATATATATATCCCTGATCACCAAGAATTCCTGAACACCATTTGCTTTTGCTACACCACTAGTTCTTCTGACATTCAATAAACCAACTGCACTCTCCAGGCCCACCCTGACCATAGTCAAGATGGTCTTGTCCTTTAATTGAACTGACTGGGGGATTTGCTTCTTTACTACACTAACTCTAACTAATCTTTAACTCTGAAGACACTTCGGCTTCTGCAGATAAGCTGTGGGTTGTAATCTTTCTCTCCTCAAAATTCTTGGGTTGGTCGTATATTCTAGCTAGAGACTGTGCTTATCGGGAGTGGAAAAATTTTCTTTCTCATATCAATCTTGCTACTTTTCATTCAGCTCGAAATCATTGCACAATATTATTGGACGAGCAAGATGAAGGTGTGCTAACCTTCTTGGTTCTCCTAATGACAAATCGGCTCTGGCGAAAACATCTCGAATAACTTCTACAAATCTGCCTTTTCTTCTCTTATTCAGACTGTTGGTTCTGTTGCTTAACGCCAATTAAATGAAAAAGAAAATCTCTTTGGCCTCCTGTTTCCTTTAATTAAGCCTCGAACGACTCTGACAATCCTCCTCCTACTCCTCTTCTCAGATATCCTATGCCTTTACCTGTAATTACATGAGCGCAAGGACTCATGAAATCTAGGAATGTTAATAAGGTAAGCAAGCAGGATAGCATTCCTTCACGTTCTATAAGAGTGTAATCCTGAGTTGACACCATCCCTCGTTAAACTATGCTTTCTGTGACTCAAAGCTAACATTTTACCTTAGTTTTGGAAACGCACATATACATATTAATCCCAAAGAAATTAAATACGTTGATCCTTCTAACTATTGTCCTACAGTTCTAGCTTGTATTTTGTCTCATTCTCAACTCTCATTTCCTGAATCATCTGGTTTCCTCTTCGCTGTTTTCTTACCATCAGTATTGAATTAAACGCTCAAGGTCTTGTGGAGATATACTTCCCTATCTCACTAATTTATAGTCTTCTGTCCTTAAGAACAATAGGGAGTTTTGTGTGATGACAGCTTGACATCCATGGCATTTGACTGAATATATATAGCTTTCTTACAAATCGTTCCATATCGGTAATTGTTTCTGGGACGACTTCTTCTGCGTCCCCTGTTAATAGTGGTGTTCCTCGTGGCTCTGTTTTATCACCTACTCTATTCCTGCTTTTCACTAACAATTTTCACTAACTCTATTCATTTGCATGCAGCTGATTCAACTCTCCATTTTTCTACTCATTTCAGATGTTCTCCTTGTTTTGCATCTAGAGTTGTCTCTTGCCATAATCTTCTCGTTTCCACTCTTGCTGATCTGGATATAATTTTCCAGTAGAGTCTTCTCAGTCTTGTGGAACTCAACTCTTTAAAACATAACTTTTGCCAATCTTACTCTCAAAGACAACTTTTAACTTTTATATCTCTTTTGATAAACATTCATAGCATTGACATAAAGAAAAGCATTCTTGAAAAATTCATATCATAACGGATGCTAGGACAGACTCAAAGAAGCTGGAAGTACTATTTAGAGGCTGAGATTATTTTAGTCTTCTGAGATACTCCAACTATACAAGAGTATCATTCACCCTTGTATGGGGTACTGCTTCCATATTTGGGAGACTCATGTTTCACTTGACTTTTGGATAGAGTCGAGTCAAAAGCCAAAAGTCTTGTGTGATGAAGCTTGACATATCCATGACATTTGGCTGGACATGTCTAGCCTTCTTAAAAATTGTTCCATGTTGGTTTTTGATTATGGGACGACTTCTTCCTTCCCTCTCACTAGTGGTCTTCCTCGCGGCTCAATTTTATCTCCTACTCTATTCCCACTTTTCATATAGGACGACAAAGGCCAATTCACTTGAAGTTCTATGTCTTTGACGTGACGTTAGCGCTCTGTCTCTTTTCCATAGATACTACAGCGGAAAGTACTCAAGCTAACTGACGACTCGTATCCCATCTCCTTTACAATGAATAAGTGGTACAGTGTCAACACATGAACTTTGTGTGAAATTTGGTAACTCCACGCTGCTTCCATCTTTTCAGCCACATCTGTTCTGTAGAATTCTCTTCCATCTTTTTGTGTTTACCGTCTAATTTAATCTCTCTCACTTTGAAATTTACGTTGGTGTGGGTTTTTAATTTTCTCTTTCATAATTATTTTACATTCCTTATTCATTAAGGCTCTGCCTTGAGCGGTGATAAAAGCTGTAATATATATATATATATATATATATATATATATATTATAATATATATATAATATTATATATATACTATTTATATATATATAATATAATATAATAATATATATATATATATATATATATATATAATATTAATATATATATTATATATATTATATATATATATATAATATATATATATATTATATATATATATATAAAATATATATATTAATATATATATTATATATTATATATATATATATATATATATATATTAATAATATATATATATATATATATATATATATATATTTATATTATATATTTATATATATATAATATATATAATATATAATATATAGTATAATATATATAATATATATATATATATATATAATATATATATATATAAGAGAGAGTGAAGGGACCTTCTGGAGATGTGAAACCATTAGCCATGGGCAGATGTTGATGTTGTACACATTTTAAATGAGAGTCTCTTAAAGTCTTTTACCTAATATAGTTTTATGTATCTTCCAAACATACTGAATGCTCTAATTCTTTGATTGTTTGAGGTCGAAAATAGAACACAATATTTCGTCTTTTCTTTTCTCTGAAATAATTACTTCAGCATTTACCGATGTTTACAAAATTATTGCCTTCCAATTCTGTCTCTATAGCAGGCTTGAGCGTTGAAGTAGAGTGATTTGAAATAGCATCACCTTGTGACTTTGATAACATCGCATTAATGTCAGGTTACAATATTACGACGTCGCAATCATGTACCAGACACCAGACTTGCGCAAATGACCCCTTTCAGCAAAGTCGCAGCACAACATCACAGCGACATCGCAATGAGACGCCATTTTAACTAAGCATTGCCACATTATACCAAACTAGATTAAAACAAAGTAACAATGTGATGTTATTAATACGTAGCAGTGTGTTGTTTATCTTATTCATCCTTAAGAAAATTTCTACTCGCACTGTGATTTTTAATTTAGTCTTTTTAAAACAGGGTCCAATGTTGGAGCCAGCAGCTCCCTATTTTAGCCCCCACCTATAAATGGACATAAAATTCTTAATTTTCAGACAATTTTGATGATAAAAGAAACAAACTTTTTCTCTCTCTTTTTTTTTCTGTGTATATATGTAGTCATTTTTTCAGTATTTTCATTTTTTCAAAACCTATGTTTTTGACATTTTTCGCTTCAACTTCTACAATTTTTTTTCGAAATGACTTCAAACTTGAAATATATATAAATTGGACTATTACCAACAAAATGCACGAACTAGTATTTTGATTTTTCGAAATTTGTCCTCAGCAATGTTTTAAGTCAAAACCCTCATTTTTTGATTTTTAAAATGAAAAATATTGCTGAGGTGAAAAACTATATATATCAATATTTCACTTTCCCCCCCCCCCCAATTTTTTTATTTTTAAAAAGTGAAATATTGATATATTTTTTTTCTACTCATCCAATCAACATCAAATTTTCCGGGCTTGTACAATACATGTAAGATACATCTTTTTTACTTAGATAATGTTTTTGTATACTCAAAAGAAATTT
>JABUQX010114252.1:15000-17500 GCA_015478945.1 Trachelipus rathkii | reverse complement strand
TATGGACTATTGTGGCAAGGTGGTACATGATAGGGTGGATGGAGAGATCTTTGGACACGCGGATGATCTGTCGTTGATCTCGGAGCCAAGGGAGGCTCTGCAGAAGTTCATAGTGGTGTGGAACGAGGTGCTGATTGAGAAGGTAATGAAAATTAATATGGGAAAGACGGAGGTTATGATGGTGAGTAGGGAGCAGGAGGATTTGAATACAGAATTTGAGGGGAAAGTATTAAAACAGACGGATCAGTTTGAATATTTGGGAGTGTATAGTGGAGTAGGAAATTATATGTTCCAGGAGCTGAAACACAAAATTGGAAAATTTATTGGGACATTTGCGTCGTTGTATCCTTTGCTCAAAGATCATAATATATACCGAGGAAGGTCAAAACAATAAAATATACCAGCATTATGAGGCCTGTATTAGCATATGGACACGTGGCAAGGAGACTTAATACAAAAGCTAAAAGTAAAGTGCATATATGCGAAATTAGAGTATTAAGACTGATATTGGGAGTGACAAGATTGGACAGAAGGAGGAATGACGACGTGAGGATGGAGTTGTGAGTGGAGAGTATACTGGAACTGGTGGAGAGAGGGCAGTTGAGATGGTTCGGACATGTGAGGAGGATGGACGTAAATAGATGTGCGAAAAGGTATTATGAGTGGCAGCCGGAGGGTAGGAGAGGATTGGGGAGGACGAGGGTGAGGTGGAGGGATGGTGTTAAGAGGGTGGTGGAGAGGAGGCGATGACCATGGAGGAGAGGAGTGAGAGAGAGTGTACGATGATCAACAGTGGTGGAGGAGCTTCGTGCAAGACAGCTGACAGGTGCATATGCCTACAGGAGGGTGGTGAGAAAGGTTATTATTATTATTATTATTATTATTATTATTATTATTATTATTATTATTTATTATTATTATTATTATTATTATATTATTTATATATTATTATTATTATTATTTATTATTATTATTATTATTATTATTATTATTATTATTATTATTATTATTATTATTATTATTATTATTATTATTATTATTATTATTATTATTATTTATTATGTTTTTTTTTTTTATTGGTAAAAATTATTATTATTATTATTATTATTATTATTATTATTATTATTATTATTATTATTATTATTATTATTATTATTATTATTATTATTATTATTATTATTATTATTGTTGTTTTAAAATTATTTGCAAATTGTTGATATAAAGGACAAATGTTTTAGCTAACTTCTACAAACATTCACTAAATATTTATTGATTTATTTATTTATTTATTTTAACGTTTCAGTTTACAAAATATAAATTGTTTAAAAATAATATTTTTTTAATGTATTAAAAAAGAAAAATAACTCATTGAACATTTTATAAGGAAAAATGTTTGGATGTAATTAAAGTATTGAAAACATTTGGATTCAATTGAAGTCCTAAGCAATGCAGCTTCGAAAGACAGTAAAGTTTATATATATATATATATATATATATATATATATATATATATATATATATATATATATATATATATAGCTATAATATATATATATATATAATAATAGTATATATATTATATAATATAATATATAATATTATATATTATATATATAATTATATATATATATAATTATATTATTATATATAATATATATATATATATTATATAATAATAGATATAATATATATATATAAATATTATATATATATATATATATATAATATATATATATATATTATAATATATATATATATATATATATATAATATATATAATATATGCTATATTTATAGATATAAATATATATATATATATATATATATATATATATATATATATATATATATATATATATATATAATATATATAATAAATATATATAAAATCTTATATATTATATATATATATATATATATATATAAATATATATTAATATACTATATTATATATATATAATATATATATATATATATATCACTATATATATATATATATAAATATATATATTATATATATAATATATATAGTATATATTTATATATATATATATATATATATATATATATATATTATATACACCTTTGCGCACCATACATGCTATAGACAGGTTGGAAATATTCGTTGAATATATATATATATATATATATATATATATATATATTATATATATATATATATATATTATATATATATTATTATATATATATATATATATATATATACATATAGATATAATTATATATAATATATATAATATATATATATATATTATATATAAATATATATATATATATATACATATATTATATATATATTATATATCATATATATATATATATAATATATATATATATATACTGTATTGTATATATATAAATATATATATATATATTATATAATATATACTATAGTATATATATATATATATATATATATATCTATTTATAATTATAATATATATATATATATATAGATAATATATATATATATATATAT